>VZTJ01002440.1:339-171099 GCA_013397795.1 Orthonyx spaldingii
CAGGTCTGAGCCGATCTGTGTTACTGCACAAGAAGAAAAGATAATTCCTCTCTCTATCCTTTTTGTCGGGCACTTATTTTCCTCTAATCCCGCCATGAGTTGCAGTAGGTGGGGAGTTAGGGGTGCGTGGGGTGGGTGGGGACGCAAGCAGGAAGAACAGCATTTGATTGTGTGGGAGATACCTGCTGGCCTAACTCCCCCAGCTGGACTATTGCTGGGGTGGGTATGGAAAGTGCTGGGGAAGCAGAGCTCCAGAGTCTGTAAATTCCACTATTGTCAAACCAGCAAGAGAGCATTTTTACAAAATCAGCGTGGCACTTCACTTAGTAGAGAACAAAGCCACAGCCAAAATGTAGGGCATATTGTACATCATCAGTGTCAGGCAGACAAAAGGAAGTTTCCGTGTCTTATTTTAATGACTTCTGGGCAATAGATCTTTCTTTTATTGGTTTTAAAATAGCATACTTTGAAACCGAGTGGTCCTTGGTGTGGTATGGTTATTTGAACATCAGTCAATTTCTTTAGTAGATTTCACAACACAATGAAGTTTCAAGCATACTGTAATCTCAAAATAAGCAAAGGAGTACCCAGTGGGAGCATTGCACAGGAAAAGAAGGTATTTATAGCTTTTAATTCTAGATGACCATATAGATATATCATAGTTTGACAGTGGTTAATATATGAAATTTAACCATGTTCCTCTGATTACTAATTAGGTGGCACTGTCTGCAGTAACAGATTAGTAAGGTGATTGGTATGCTGACAGAGGCTGACTCCTTTGATAAGCAAATGTTTGCAATAGAAGCAAACATTTTAAAAAGATTATGTAAGTAATAGTACCAAATTATTAAAAGAAGAAATAATATTATCTGCACAATAACCAACACCTCAGAATATATCTGTATCAAAGTCAAAGAAATAAGTTAGAAATGAGAACGGTTGCAATTGAATCTCATTGATTATTTACTTGGCTGAAAAGGTGCCACAACACACAGAGGGTATAGAGTCACACTTTCCTGGAAACGTGGCAGCTCACAGAACGAAAGAAGAAGGGGTATGCCAGCCCTCCCAGTGTCTCAAGAAGGCTCACAGTTTCTCTTTTCCTTTTTTCTTTCTAATTTGTCTTGTAATTGTCCCTTTTTTCATATATTAAAATTGCTATGCCCATCAAGTAGAGGTCTTCCATAGGAAGTATAACTATTTATACCTCCAGGAGTTTGCTTTTTTTTAATTGTCTGTGATGAACTGACCATTTTTTCTTCTGCAGATTAAGTTTGTCATGAAACAGAATGTGTTTCATAGCCACATATGTTCTAAATGTTTCATCATGACCTAATTGTTCTAAATATATAATTTTCAATTCCAAACTTGGTTTTATGATTACACTGTTTAGGAAAAACATATACTATACCTATTTATTTTACAAACATCAGAAACCAAAGCATCTTAAGAATTTGGGCACATTGGGCCTGAACAGAGATGGCCTTGTTGGCCTTATTCACATCTTTGACAAATTTCTTTGCTAGTGTCTCTAGCATTTGATCTCAACTTTCTTCTCTCTCTCATAACTACATCTTTTTACTAAGTGAAATTATAGCATTGTACTATGATTTCGGGTTTTATTGAGAATAAAAACATTTCTTTCATGTAGTTACAGGAAAACTAGATGTACTGCATGCCTCATTTAGCATCCTAGGGATAACAGAGATAAATGAAAATAAAGTAAAATACAGAAGCAAACCCTTTCCGGTGCTTTGCCTTTGTTCAGTTGATTATTGCCTCTGGCAAAAGATGTTCTGCTAATCAGTCACCAGTCTTGATTCTCAGTTCTGGTATCAAAGCAATTTATGGTGACTTAAAAGTACGATTTCCCTGTAAGCCTAAACTTCATGTTCGTATTCTATAAACCAGTACTTCTGCCCTAGCAAATCTTTCCATGGCACTTTGAATGAACCAGCCTCAGATTACTGGCAGAGACACAGCTCTCCAAAATTTGGAATATCTGTGGCATAAAAGTTACTTTTCTCAAGACATTAGCACAGTCATAGGAAACACTTTGCATTTGACAGCACCAGTATTACAGTGCTGTGATAAATAAGACGCAACCCTAAGTCATCTTTTAAATACTATGGAGAGAAAAAAAAGGGAAATAAAAGAGAAGAAAGTTCCTTAGACAATGCTGCAGGCAGTTTGCCTTGAAAAAATCGGAAAATGTGATTTTCACCAAATTGGGAGTCTTTTAACAATAAATAGAAACTAAAATGTATAAGTACAGCATGAGGCTCACTCCCGTCTTCTCTCCTGCTTCTTCCAAACACGTGGGAACATGTATGAAAAAGTCTTACTTAAAAGGACATCCTGTTGACTTTCTGACCAGTGTTATCAAGTTTTATATAAACAGTATGGGTGTGTGTTTGAAAGACAATGTTTTATTTAGTGTTTGTCCAGTGATGTGGTAGAATTTAAAAGATATACATTCAGTATATAGTTTTGTGACTTCTCACCCTGTTGCTATCAAAAGTTAATTTTCAAGCAGCCAAAGAAAATCTGAAATGAGATGTGTGGATAACAGTGGGTGTGAAACTAAAATCAGTGCTCCAGTTTTAGATAAGAAGTGTCTGAGGAACATTTCCAACTGAGGTTGTATTCATTGAGATAAAGAACAACTGTCACCAGCTGGAAAATGTAGATGTCCTGAGACAGACAGACGACAGATTGTATTGTTCATGAGCTGCATTGTAAAAGGTCACGAGCACCACTCTGAACATCTTGTGACAGCATGAGAATTTTTCCACAAAATAAACCTCCTCCAAATGTAACTCTTTGTCATAAAAAACATATGGGGTTTGCTTCCAAGTTTATTGATGTTTCATTTCAGCAAGATATTTTTCCTGATCCACAGGCTCTCAACCAGACCCTACCTTTCCCAAGGCAGAGCTCCATGAATCGCTGCTGCTCTCTCACAAAAAGTCAGTTCCTCACGTCCCTCCCAGTCCTCTCTAAACTGCCTGTATCCATCAGTTGCATCACCCCCATGTGCGAACTATGCCATGACATCACAGTGATCTCAGTGAGGTATTGTAGCTCTGCAACTGCATTCAGACCTCTAATCCCCCTATTGATTCTTCATGCTGCATGAATTCATGTACAAGCATGTCAGATAAGTCATCAGATTGAACTGATATCCCAGAAAAAGATACAAGAGGTTTTTCCATAATGCCATACTGTTGGTGCTGTCTTATTGGTGTGTATTTGCGTAAGTTGACCTCTTTCACCCTGTTCTGTTTATTACACCTCATCCCACACCACTTCCTTTCTTGACTGTAGGCTGTCATCTCCCTCCCTGTTGGTTTGTCATTCCTAATTTACAGCTCTCCTTACCATGTTTGCCAGTCATATGGCAGAGCTGCTTTAGCTCCCCTTTATCAGGAACACCCTGTTTGTTCCTAGCAGTTGTTGACATTCAGATAGGATCTTTTAATCATAAAAACCAGATCCCTGTCATTGATTCCAGTTAGTGATCTGCAGTATCTGTCCACTCCTCCTCAAGAGCTGTCTTTTCTTTCTCTGGCAGGATCAGCCAGAAAACCACCTGGCCCACTTTGTCCTTGACCCTCGCCACCAGAGCTATAGAGTTATGCTTAACATGTTCACAGCTTCCTGGGGCCAATATCATTGCTGTCCATGTGGAAGAGTAGCAGAGGATTATAGTCTAAGGCCCCACAAGTCTTTCTTCAATATCTGAGAGACAAGCCCCAGCAAGAAGAAAATGCCCTTTGCCAGCAATTGAGGTCAGCCTATGGGGACCTTCCTCCCCAGAGCAGAGTCTGCCCCTGCTTCACTTGCAGATTCCACCTCATGTTTTTGCAGGTTCAGGCTTAGCTGGTGCAACTATTTTCCTGGATGGAGTTCGTGGACCCTGCTGCCAGGGCACTCAGTATTTTGTAGGTGCATATCTGCGGACAGGAGTGGGAGCCTTCCTCCTCTTGCTAGAAGCCACAAGTTTCCAGCCCCCCACCTGTGTCAATGTGTGAGGAATGTGCTGTTTTTTACAACACGTCACAAATAATGAGAGAGGGGTTGATGGAATCTCTCCATGTCCACCCACACCTCAGTGCTTAATCAAGAAGACCACTCCCCCCGCCTTACCAACATATAACCCACTGTCAGTAGTTATCATGTCTGTGTTTTTCTAGTGGAAAGGAAAGAATTCCATCTTCTGAGAAAACTCTTGGGGTGATAGGGCAGAAAGACAGGGCAGCTGAGCAAATATCTGCAGGGTAGAGACTGTACTCAGTTGGGCCCTTAGGTGCTACTATAATAAAAACCATTAAATCCTGTGTATACAGATATAGCAAGCAGCCTGTATAATTAAGGATTCTGCCAGCTCACACATTTTTCACCAGGATGGAATGACCAGACCCCATCTATCTAAGCTTCAAGTGATGAGTAAGATAAAAAGTGCAGAGACAGTGGTGATCACTCCATCTCTACAGTCATGCTTGGCTAGACCACAGATAAGAAATTGCATCCTTAGCTGGATTGATAGGCACATCCCTGAAAAGGGAATTCTATCTCTGACTACAGAGTTACAGAACTGGTACTGGAGGCATCTGACTGACCTTGAAAGTAAAAAAGAGAACTTGGAAAGCAAACACTTTGCGTGCAGCAGACCAAAAGGCAGAAAGTTTCAGGTCAAAGGGATTTATCTAGAGACCAGACTAGGCAGCTCAAATCTAATGAGAGGATCCCTGGCAACTGTGGAAACTCCAGGAACAGATACGTGGTGATGCAGCAGAGCTTATGGCTCACCAGCCGTAAGATCACACAGCAAAAATGATCTCTTCAAGGACCTGAAGATACAGTACTCTGAGACTAAAATAGTGAAGCTATGGCAGTTTGGATGCTGAGGTTAGAAAGCATTGCTTTGCAGCTGTGGCCAAAAAAAGCCAGAAACATGAGAACTTCTGTGATGGCTTGGAAGTATTCGGGTCCTCTTTTAACCCTTGTGCTCTCTGATACTGTTCACTTGCTATCTCCACACTGGTGTTATGCCTCTGTGTATCTATGTAGCAATGGTATTGCTGAGCATCTCAAAATAGCACAATAACATTCATAGTGAAATGCAAGCAGACTCTGGCTTCACCTGCAGCTAACCAACTACTGTCTCAAAAGCTCTTCTGGCTGGGACTGAGGCTCAGCCTTTCTGAGCAATAAAACAAATGCAGTGGAAACTTTTTATTCACTACAGGCATAGTGGTTTTCTAAGCTCAACAGTTTAGGAGGAAAAAAGATTTCTCATTGGTTACTTCTTTCTACTGCAGAGTTGATATGGTCACTTAAACTCAGATGTCTTTGAAGGAGGCTTATCTCAATAGCCATAGTGGTATGGTATGAGAACCAGACAATTTTAATAATAGTCCCATTAAGCACAGTACCTTGTCAGAACTGACACTTCATTTTTGCAGCAGTACAGTCCCTCCCTATACATCAGCACTTCTGTTTCTCATGCTGCTGGCTTCAATAGTGTACAAGCCTAATACCATAGATTTTCTGACAAAAGAATAGTATGACTTTTATTGAATTTTACAAACATGTATTCCATATGATAAAACCATAGATAATTTACATTTTAGTTCAAATAATGACACTGGAAGAATGTTTACTTTGTTTTGCAGCAATGTGCTGTACAAACATCAAAGGAAAGAAAGCGGTTATGAGCTATGAGAAGATGCAGCTTGTAAGTTATTCCAAGGCAGGCACTCTTTGGTGCTGTGGTGTTTCGTGCTCTGCTTTTGCTGGGTCTTTTCACTCAGTTTGTTAAACTTGTGTTCAAGTTTCAACTTGAATACTAGTTTGTAGATTGTCCAGACAGAAAAATCTCCTGCATCCCCCCGCTAAAAATGCAGAGGTGCACAACAGCCAGAGGAAGGCAAACTTCTCCAAAGAGGCATGAATTTCTTCCATCAGGTCTGCACAGCAGACCATGGCCCGTCTTTTGACCCTCTGTAACAAATTTCACTAGTTCTACAGAATGTGACATTGCACATGAGCCTTGCAGTGTATGTGCACAAAATGTCTTGCACTTCTTAAATAAAGTGATTACAGTCCCTTCTAGCAGCACCCCTAAAACAAAACAGATAGCAATTTTGTCTTTTGGCCTTTGTATTTGCTTGAATGTGGTCTTTCTTTTTCTTCTTTGTTCGTTGGTTTGGGGGATTGTTTGGGAGGGGAGTTGTTCTGTTTTGGTTTTCTTCTTTTTCTTTTTTTTATTTTCTTTTAAATTTTCAGCAATAAATCTTGTCAAAAGGAAAATCTATTAACTACTTAAAAAATAGTCTAGACAAGAGTTGAATTCCAAACTTTTATTTCTTGCAATCAGTCTTTTGTCCTGCAAACAGAAAGAGCATAAAAGAAAAGGAAAGGAAAATACCAAAGGAGTGAAAGTCTGTTATGCTGTTGCACAGTTAGTTTCTAGGCAGGACGTACTGAAGTTAAAGTCACTTGACTTAGACTAGACAGAATTGTTACTGTAACAGATTTGTGTTACAAGGCATCCTTTTTACATACTTCCCTTCTTGAAGTGCTGTGTTTCTGTTAAAAATTCACTGAAGATATTTTCTGAATAAAATGGTTTAAATTATCCCTAAATCTGTTCCTTTTAGAATTTGCTAGAACCAACTGGTTGATCACAAAAAAGACACACATAGTTTTCATAGATATGAGGAAGAAGCTCAAAGGGGCCTCTGGTAGTCTCTTAATTCACCTTTCTGCTTACTATCGGAATAATGAAACTTTCCTTCTCACTCCATCTGGTGAGGCAGAGTCTAGTTTCTGTAAATCATCCATGCCATTACCTATCTATGCTTATGATCCTAACATCCAACCTAAACCTTCCTCGTCATAGTGCGTGCTCATTTCTTCCTCTTATCTACAGTGATGACGTACAGAGAACCATGTATTTGCTTTGTCTTGTTTGAAGACTTTTTCTTCTGTTTTCTCTCAGCCTTCCCTAAACAAAGCAGTCACGCTCTTTCTAATCCTTACTTACTAATCATGTTTTACAGACCCTCAGTCTCCTTCTGTGGATTACAATTTCTTTGAAACATGGTAGCCAAAACTCAACATTCCTCTCCCATTTAGGCATCACCAACATAAAATTATCTGTGGCACACGGTACTCTTACATGATGTTTTCTTCCATTTTTGCCACAGCAATTTCATTGACTAATGCTTGGCTGAGGTTGTGCATGACCCCTACATCCTCATCTGTGGATCTGCCACCCTGCTGAGAGTTTCCATTTCCAGTCCTATATTTGTGCTGCTGATTTTTGAACTCTAAGTTGTAGCCTTTTTTGTATCTTTTCTGCTCCTGTCAAGATCTTCTTGAAGATATTCCTGTTCTCTAAAACCCTCACAGGCTCTTACAGATTGGTTGTAGCTGCTTATTTACCAATTCAATTCTCCGTCATCTGGAGCGCCAATGAAAGCTCTGTTCTTTACTAGAAACAGGACAGGATAGACCACTGGGAGTAGCACTGGGATTTTGGCACTACACCGCTGAGTGCTTTTTTCTTCCAACAGTGTTGTGTCCATCTAGTGGAAGTTTTCTTGAGGTCTTGCGTGCCAAGATTGCACCTGAAAAATCTCAAAATAGGCTGAGTCCACAAACTCCCCTACCACCAAGGTATATTGCAGCCACTGCATTTCTCCTATGTGCATGGCCTGTTTACTTGGGTAGATCAGTCATCTAAATAAATTTATTTTTCTTTAGCATGATAACACCTTTGATGACTAACTGAGGAAAGATATTTAGTCTTTTTGGTGTTTGAAGAAACATTTCTTCTTTATTAACAGAATTCTCATTGATTTCACAGCAACAAATTACACTAATCTGACATTTGCCTACCTACCCATAAAATATGTTTCCAGTCACAGAGTGGTTTTTTACTTACTACCATTTTAGAATTGGAATAACCAGAAAATTCTACACTTTTCAAACCTGCTTTTGGGGCTACAAGATTTTATTTCTTATAGCACTATTAGAAGATAAGTGAATAAAAACTGCTTACAGAAAGATATACCAGGATTTCCATTGGAAATATCCCTTTTCTGTATTTAGGACTAATCTGGTATTAATGCCTGTCTTTAATCAGAGGCAGGCTTTTAGTTCAATTAATTGTTCTGAACTTAGGAGCATTTATGGACATATAAGAAATGTGGCAGTAGAGAGCAATTAATTATCTTCTGGTATCAGCTTCACTTGATAACAATTTCCCTAACTGAAGCCTGAATGATGGAGCTGGAACTTAGCTTTCAGCTAGAGGGAGGGGTTCCTGGAGCAAAACCTCAGAATCAAATGCCACTGAATGTTCAGAGTACGTTGCTCATTAACCTGATCCTACCAAACCATGTGGGAGTGAAAAAAACAAAAACAAAAACACAAACCAAAAAAAAAACCCATAAAAAAATAGCTTTATCTACTTCCAACAGAGAACAATCTGGCTAGAAAATTTCTGATGAAACATTTCTTCATCAGGGTATGCCATTCATTGAAATCAAAATGTTGCACAAAAGAATTTCCATTTTTGAGCAATTTCCAATGGAATCTAGGCAGGTTTCCAAGACAAATGAGTCTGCCAGTTCTCTTCTTAACAGCCGTTTGGCTGATTTTAGGAGATCTTGAGCTTACAGACTACTTTGCCTTGGGTTTGACAGAGTGCTGAGAGCTGGGAAGGAAGGACCCACCTCTTTGTGGCTTCTTGGCAATCCCAATTCCCCAGACATGTGGGGGCGAGGCTGACAGGCTTCCCCGGAGCTGAGGCATCATGCCATGAAAAGACTCAACACTCCATGGTTTCATTTCAAATTTTGAAATATCAAAATCTTCTATCATGTAAAAAACAAATTTACATTTCTTTCTGATGCTCTAATGAGTCTGTGTTCCAGATCTGAGCCTAATCCTGTAAGCATGTGCATATCCATTTATTACAAGCTGTTGTATAAAATGATACAGATATAATGGAGTTCTGGCTGATTAGGCTGACTATACATAGGCATATAAATGACAAAAGCCACACCTGAACATAAGGCAGTAGTGCCCATATGATGTGGTCATATAGCACTGCTGTTGCTAATGCTTTCTTCACAGTACTTAGTAGCTGACTACTTCTTTCAATATATCTTTGAAGTACTAGTACATGATATTCCATTTTATAAGCTAAAAAACTGACATGGAAATGTTACTGTTTTTTCAGAACCACAAAACCTATTAATATAATCAAGTTTACTATTTCAAAGTCCAGCATATTCTATTAAGAGTCTTAGTTAAAATTAAATGCCTTCTTTTGTGCCTTAGATGATCATCCAATTCTGTCTTCAGACAATGAAAACAACATCTTCCTTGGCTATTCTTTTTACTTTTCACTTCTCACATGCTAGTCTTGCAGTCAAGAGACTTATAGCCCTTACAGCTCAGCTCACAGAGCAAGTATGTGTCTGTTTCTTTTCCAGTTCTCTGTGATGCCATTGCTCCTGTCTCAGACTTAGCCTAACATGGCAAAATGACCTATGTACTGATGCCACTTCGACTTCGTGATCTACACAAACAGGAGAGTAGAAAACAGCTATGGAGATGGCAGTGACTTCAAAGCCACACCAGATTTTTCAAAAAAAGGCTACTTGCTCTTCATGTGCTTCATGGTTGTTTGGCATTCTCACACTAAACTGTTTTGGGAAAAGCTCCAATATCCCTTTTCTGATGCACAATGTCAAATATACAATTAGAATTACTAAATGTAATGAAAACTACTAACAATCCACTAAATCGGGATAATGAGTGGCCCACCAAAGTGTAGAGCTTCACTCCAGAATGAATTTTGGAAACTTGGTGATTGGGCTAACAGAAACTTCATATAGTTGTAAGAGTGGAGGGGCATAGTTCTGCACCTGGAGCAGTATTATCCCATGCACTGAGAATTAACTGGCTGAGTAGCAACACTGGTCAAAAGGGCTCATGGTGGAGGTCACAGTGGATGTGAAATTGAATATGAGTCACTAACATGGTGATGGGGTAGCAGCATGTCAGGGAGTTTCTCCAGACTGAAGAAAAAGCCAAGAGAATAATACAATTGCTGTTTTAACCCATATAATGAGGGAGGGAGGGTTTAAAGGGAAGAGAAGTTATAGTCCTGCATTGAGTGGAAATGGACCAGTCAACCTCCACATTTCTATGATTCCATTAAAACTGTATTTTCTAAAATTTTATTTGATTAACGTTCAACACAGTTGTCTAGCTTAAACCAAGACCCTGGAAGTTTCTTTATTGCAAATAACCAGGATATTATGGTAGGATACAACATGAAAAAGATGTTATCTTCAAATCATGGTTTTTCCTGACCTTTTTTCCACAAATATATACTATTAGCCACTGTCAAATACAGAGCTAAAGGCACCATTGACCTATCTATTAAGGAAAATACTGGTTCTAAATTCCTAAGGGAAATTATAATGGCTCTTATGCATTTGTAGAATGTAAACATTTGCTGAAGGTAATAAAAAGTCTGACTGTCTTCCAGTCAACAGTCACAACTGATAGACACAGTATGTTCAGATACTGCCTCTGAGGCAGCATGAAACCCTGGCATTATGCAACATCCAGGAAAGTTTTTGTATCCATTTCAGTGGAGTATCACTTCAAGCATATAGTTTTAATCTGCCAATTTATGAGATTGTAAAACAGTGCTAATTTACCACTCACTTGACTAAAACAGAGAAGTATGAAACCAAACTAAGTATTTTAGAAACCAAACTAAGCAAAAGAGTGTGCCTTTTGAAGGATAGATATGTGTTGGCAAATATGAGGCATTGAGTGGATTCACCATTGACTACTTACCTAATACCCCTTGCACATATTAAATGAGTTTTAAAGTATCCTCACTTTTGCTATCATGCCAAATATACTGCCATGTGATGAATATGGGGAAGATCTTGACTCCTTTGAAGTCATGGCAAAATTCCTGTTGCCTCTATTGGCCAACACCTTATATGGACATGACTGTAGGAACCACATGAGGCGAAATTCTGACAAATATGAACAAGAGCTGCTGGCAGAGTTGTATCTAATACCAAATTATCTGTTATGTGGTGATTAAACTTTATTTCTTGCTTAGTCAAACATCCAGTTATGTTATGGGATAACAACTACTATGCCATAGATGGAAAACACTGAGTGACTGGGCAGAAGATGAAAGGATGTTGTCTGAGCCTACCTCAAAACTGAGGTTTTTCTCCCTGTTACAGCATTCTTAGGCTACCCTACACTCAAGTTTCTTGCCTCAGGGATGATCTTATTTCTGGATTTTCTTTTCAAAATACTGGGTCCCTAATTTTCCTCTCTTTGTCTTCAAACTAAGCTGAATCAGTCCCTCTGTGGACACACTTTCATGTGCTCTGTTGCAATATTTTGTATTTAATGGGCTGCTTTTAAATAAAACTCCAGGCTTTTTCTTAAGCAAAACCTCTGTGTGGTTTTGACTCAATCCAAAATTTATGTATCTTTAGGCTCCATGGCTGTTTGTTTTGGCTTGCTTTGACAAGTCTCATTTCTCTGTATATTGCAATGCTTGGGAACTCCACTGGTGGCTTTTCTTGCTGTTGGATAGGATTTTTCAGTCTTCGAGCTTAACATTTCTCAAGGATACAAAAGGAAATATTGGGTTCAAGAGCAAGATGGGGAGTTATTTTTCCTGTGTCAACTGCTTCACTCAATTGACTACCTGGTCAGTCAGAAAAACACAGCTGAAAAAGCACTTAATAGGTATAAAGTTAAATTCAGGTCAATTTGGCACAGAGTGAAGAACCCCATCCAGATGAGTCAGAGATATCACTGGAATATTAGTTACATATCCTCATCATTTTTCACATGGATTTCCAGTCCAATATATCCCCTCAGACTTCCTATTCACAGTTTAGTGTATACAATGTTTAAACAGTTTCCGAGCTCTCTGAAATAATCTAAGAACCTAAATTGGTTTAATTGTAATGTAAATGGTCATTGTTCCCCAATTATGCTGCAGTCTGGCATCAGGACTGAACTTGCATTGGGCCCACAATGGAAAACTAGTCTGCAGCACAGTTCTGCCAGGCATTGCACACTCTTGCTTTATCAACTTTAGCAATTGTTTACTGCTTTTATGAATCACCTTCTGAACTACTGGGGATTTCACCATTTGTCAAGGATTTCTAAGTATCTCAGTGTCTGCATGTCCACAAATCCAGGACATACAGCCACTTCTCTAGTGCTTACTTGTGCTACAGTGTGCAGGCACAGGCTGAGAGGTTTATAGCATATGGGATCCACTGTGCAACTGATTTGTGCGTGCACTGGAAGTAAGACTCGTTTTGAACACTGGTTTAGCAGCACATGCATTGAAGTTCAATCTGCACATGCACAACAGCTGTGTTGTGTGTGGAGTACTTCAGGCTCCATACATATGCAAACACATATGAGCCATGTCAGTCTGAAAGAAGATTGCAGGGGTAGCAGGCAGGGTTGAAAAGGTGACAGTCTTCCTCTGACTTCATTGAGTTCACCAGCAGAGTGACATGCTGCTCAACACATGCCAGCAACATCACTGGTTTCAGGCAATGTGGATCCTTTCCCAAAGGCTGCAAGATAGTTTGAAATTGGAGGGCCAGGGTGCTCATAACTAAGGAAGAAAACAAGTATTCTCATCTCAGTCTGATACCCTGGTAAAACCTATGTAAAACTTCACAATCACAGATTCAGAATGAATGGGTGTGCATGAATTGTTACTTCATTAAGTCCTGAGGTAGTACAGCATGACCTCCCCCTCAAACCTGTGTGACCAAATGAACATTTGCCACATGATCAGAATAGGACATGAGTCGTATGAAGAGACATCACTATGGATATCTGCCTTACATGCTTGATAGTCAGTGTGTGAGAAACTTTCTCAGACGCAGGACTCGGCTTCCTATAAGGACACAGTGCTGTCCTTTTATCCCAGTGCTGTGAGAGCCCTCTCACACAACACAAAACAAGGACCAAAGGTAAACCTGTATATCAGACAAACCCAAAACATCAGGCTTCAATGCTGAAAGAAATAAAGAGACAGCTAGTGATGCAGTAGCTGCTAAAAACTAATTTTGTTTTCTTCACGTGCAAGCAAACCACCAAACCTGCCCACGGAGCTTCCTGAGTTTGAACAGGCTGCACACGTATGAGCATGGTACAGTATATTTCTACTGTAATAATTTCCATTGTGTAAAAGGGCTAGTTTTGAGTAAGCTGAGCAATAGTAGAATCAAGGAATGGGTTGGGTTGAAAGGTACGTTTTCAAGTTCGTCTAGTTCTAACCCCTCTGTCACTGGCAGGGACACCTTCCACTAGACCACGTGGCTCAAAGACCCCTCCAACCTGGCCTTGAGCACGTGCAGGGATTGGACATCTAAGACTTGTCTGGACAACCTGTTCCAGTATCTCACTACCCTCAGAGTAAAGGGGTTCTTCCTAGTATCGATTCTAAACCTACTCTCTTTCAGTGTAAAGCCACTCTCTCTAGTCCTATCATGACTTGTCCTTGTAAAACGTCCATCAGAGGGTCTTATAAGAAACTAATATAATTACTGCTTCTTACTTCTTCCTTTTTACTGTCACACATTTGTGCTTGGAGATAACTTCTGTTGCAAGAGCTATCTTGCAACACTGGTAAATACCATATGGTTTTTCCCAGTAGACTTGTAAAGAAAACTGTGAAGCAATATCAATTCAACCCTAACTGCAGTGGCTTGAGGTATGAAAGTCTATACAGATACAGGTTTTTCCACTTTGTTTTGCCAAAGCACTCCAGTCAGGATACAGAGCTGGTAAGGTGTTCTGATCCCCAGCATGGGCCAAACACAAACTATCAGCCCTGAAGATTATTGTGATGTAAACACAGACCTGTGTGAGATAACTGCCTCAGTTTTCAATTTAAACTACAGATTAAAAAAATGAATTACTTCAACTCATACCGTCCCTTTTAGATCTTCAAGCTAAGACCCTGAAAAAGAAGATATCTAATTAATTTTTTGGAACTGTTACTTGATGAAAGGAATATTAATATGGTGGTAGCAGGTTACAGCATTTAACGCTGTAGCCTTGACATTTCTTATTAAATATTTAACTGCTGGAAATGGTATACTTGACAAGCATGTGTGAAAAGGAAACCTGGTTTTGAGAACACAAGGTTGATACTGTAAAAATAAGAATGAGGATATGGATAAAAGATATATTATACAGTTGTTACATTTTTTCTATCTCCAGAACAAGATTTTGGTTTTTTGATATTTATTTGAATGCATATTTTTCCTGTGGGAACAAATGTTTGTAGACTCACTAAAATAAGTGCATTAAGTTGACAAGCTGGTTTGGTTTGGGGTTTTTTTCCCAGACTATATGTAAACCACTCCTTGTGTTTTTAAAGCAGACTAATTTTGAAACATGATGGTCTAAAAAAGGCAAACAGGTGAAAAGATGGAGAACCTCACAAAGATACCAACATTTTTCTCCTTCATACATGACCTTACATTTCTTTTGCAGTGATACTATAACACTAGGAAACATCTCAGTCATTTTACTTTTGTGTCTTACAAGCTGGTGCTGATCTAAGTCTGTGCAGGAATTTTACCTTGACAAGTAGATGAAACACGGCAAATTAAGAATTATTCCTCTAGTTCTTGTATTAAAGTGCTATTTTTTTCCACAGAAATAGTAAGAAATATGATAAATCTGGTAAATTGCCTAAGCACCTTCTGCTCTTTTTTATTATGTATTTTTTAAACACTGCACTTCTCTATCCATATTTTACTCCAGTATATGGCAGCATTTAAATTTCAATTGTAGCAAGGTCTAGTAACACCTGGTTTTTGGGAAAGGAATGCTCTAAACTACTGAGGAGGAAACTTGGCAAAGACTGCTTCTCAGAGACAGCCTACACAAGTCCATCTCTAGTTGTTTCTGAGGACAGCAGTTAGTTGTCTTCTGTTCAGCATAGTCGATCACTTGAATTAGAGATGACATGAATTTTCCTACTAAGGGCAGAAATACCAATTTAAAGGCTGATTAAGTGGACTGTAGTCATCTTGAATGAAATCTCAAAAGCATACAAAGGGGATGAACAATACACTGATCACAAATAATGACAACATTACATACTTGGTATTGTCATATTTAAATAGTAGAATAAGGTTCCTGCCTATGTACTACTTAGAACATACTAAAGGAATTTACACTCTATCTTATTCTTTGTTAAAAATTAATACATGTAGAATATCAAATCTATAAAACATATCACACCAACTGTCTGCAATTTGAAGACCTCTGTTCACCCCATATGGAAGTCAGCCATTCCTGAAACAAGTCTCAGGAAACTGCCCACTGACTGCGGTGGAAGCAAGAATAACTTTTTTGTATGTGCTGGTAAGTTATTTAGTTCACCTCATTTCTTAATCCATTTGAAAGAAAAAGGGAAGGAATGCTTCAGTACTTCAAACAACATGAGAAAAGCACACACACACACTGCTCAAAGTAATTGAAGAGGAAAGCTAAGGACCAGTGATGGCCATAAGACCATAAGGTGGAATTAGTGGAAGCTGCAGGCTCTCAGGCAGTACATGCAGACACTCTTTGCTCCCTACTACTGCACGTCTCGTGCCTATCCCAAAAGACAACCCTAAGGAGCAGTGAAGATTTTATTCTCTATCTGCTGGCAGTGCCTTCAGCTCTTCAGTTGAAAATACCAGCACAGATGCCTCTTAGCAGCAGAAGCAGTGATGATTTATTTCAGGATCAAGACATGTCTCTCTTGGAAGCTGGATGAAATCCACCTAACTTATTTTGCAGAACTAATTTCAGTAGACTGTATTACAACCTCTTTCAGTCACTATGAGACTTATTTGACTCAGATGAGTGAGAGATTCAGATAACAAAGAGGATTTTAACTGCACTCTTGAAGTTGCATTGCCATATCTATTCCTGTTTCTGTAGGTATATTTCTATATTTTATTAGCACTGTTTCTGAGCCATAGTGATTTTTAACAGCTAGTTGCCTAATTTAATTCCCCAAGAAGAGACACAAAATTTGATGGCATATGGGATGTTTTTATTAGACATTTTTATTAAACCTACGTCCATCAATGTACTGGGAAGGAGCAAGCAATCAATTCTGCCTTGCCCTTGACCTTCCAGCATGTCATTGATAATGGCCACAGTCATAAAGCAGCCTATGTGAGTCGATAGGTAATTTGTCCATCCCTCCATTGCTCTTTGGATGAGTTTGGATTGCTTTTGGATGTGTTTTCTCTTTGTGTTCCTCCATATACAGAAAGTTTTAGATTGTCACCTGCCCTTCTTGTTTCACACTAAAGTTGATGTGAAGTTCTGTGCACGTGCACTGATTTACTGTAACTACAGTGTTGCCTCCTATTTCTTATTATTTTCTTAGTTACTAGAGTGGCTAAGGATTTTAGCCTGCCAAGAGAGCCATGGTGAACAATAAGGAAATCTTCAAGTGTGCAAGATTTTTTGTGTCACACACTCCGTAAGAGGAAAAATAACAAAAATTCAGCATAAAGAAGACCTCATTTCTACAGTAAGTACCTCAGCACTTTCAAGTTGTCTCTTAAAATAGAGGGAGATGTTATAGTATCTGAGATTATATTGAACAGCAACTACAAACTAAGAAAGACTTTTTAGTGGCGAATTTTTAGTGTCAACTTTTATGCACAGTAAGTTATAAACATACCATGGAGTGTCATAACTATATTATGGAAAATAGTAAATGCTTCCTATATGATAGGGGTATGAGATAATATGTGTTCATGTCCTGCTCTGCTGGTGATCTCTTAACCTTTGAAATTACTTGACTATATTTACTATTTTGCAAGCAAATGAATGCAATACTTATGAAGCAATCGGAGCTGAACCTTCTTGAACCAGTGGTGCATTTGGTCCTGTACAGATGGCCAGAAAGTATCAAGTCACTTTCTAACTGTTCAGTATGATGCATGATGCTGGAGTATGTTTTAGATAACTAATCTTACACAGCAGTTTCTGTCTTTAATTTAAAGCAAAATGTCAGTATTCTATGTGCACCTATAATTTCTGGGTATATGACTTGCTAGACAAAAAAACTAACACAGAGTTGCATCATCTAAAAGAATAAAGCTTGATACTATGAGACCAGATGAAATAGCACAGTATAGCAAAGCTACAGTCAACCTGTTTTACATACTATTAACATAATATAATGTAATAAATTTTGTTTGCAGTATTGCTTCAGGACCAAGAATAGGCTGTCCTATATCCCTGGAAAAGTGCTACTATGCAAAATAATAATAAGAGGTGTGGTATGATTATTTGAGGGCTCAATGTACTTACAAAGCACTCATCTATCTGTGTGAATAATATGAAGTTCCATCAGCCCTGTGACAGTTTTGGAAATACTAAATGTGTTCAAAAAAAGCTTTGGACCCTTAACTGAATTGTCCAACAAACATTCTTAAATCAATAAACAGAAATAGGCACTTACAGTTGGCTTGGCTGAATCACTCTTCAAAGACATTTCTCCCTCTTGCTGTAAAATAAGACCCTAAGCAACAACCACTTCAGTTAGAAGACTAAAATAACTGAGATGAAATGTGTGCATGGCTGTCCAAATTTTGTAACATTCAAGAAAATGTTTGCACTATTTGCACAATTTTTTTGCATTTTTTTATATTTTGGGCATTTGTTCTGTATCTTTCTCTGGTTGCAGAAGGTGTACTGCAGGGGTGCCCAATTCTGCTCTGCTAGAACAGAGCTGATCCCTTTCTCAAGAGATGGCAAATACTGGAATTGTAATCATTTCACAGGCAGAGTAAAAAGGGATGTCTTCTGATACCATTTCACCTTCTCAGATACAGAAAAAAAATTCCCAGTCTTGCTCTTAATTACTGCTCCTTAATTGACTTCAAAACCAAGGAGCACTCCAGGCAGAGAATTTCTAAAGGTACTTCCATGTCTGTAGCAGTCAGTCACTTAGCATGCAGAATTGTGGCTCACAATCTCCACTACCTGAGATGTGATAATAATTACTCAGAAAAAGATTTGTTTGTTTGCTTGAAAGAAAGCCTTTATTCTTGAAGTTGTCTTGATAGGAATGTCAACAAAAGACTGTGGTCTTCCAAGGTTGGACTGAATTCTTTTTTTTTAATATCAGTATAAACAAGCTCTGCGTAATTCAATTTCTAATTGAATCTCTCATCTCAGACATAGCTTCTTGGCTAATTACTCTGGAAAATTAGTTTTTTTACTTGACTGGCTTGGTTATTTGGTTATTTCTGTGATACTGCAACTTAAAAGTAATGTTATTTGGGAACTGAGGTGTCTTTATGATGTAATGACTATGAGAAAATTGAAACCTCCATGCTAGTAAAGTTTATTTTTAGTGCTATGATTTCTACATTTACTGTAAGATAAATGCAAGCTTGGCATATCACTTTGTGAAACTTTTCAGATAGCTTATGCTAATTTATGTGATGTGGGGATTAATCTCTGTCAATTCTCAGTCAAAATCAGGTTGTCTGTCATCGCTTTTATTTATTGGAATGCAAAAATCTGACTGCAGAAAGCAGCAGGACTTCATGTGGGTGCTATAAAGGGAAGACAGATTGCAGGAGCTGTGGTTTTTCAAGAGAAGGAGGAATATGGTGGAATAGCGAAGTTGACAGAGGCCAAAGGTTGACTCCAGCTCTAGGACATGACTTCAGCTAGCAACAAATGAATGCGGTTACGGGGAGCGTGTAGACCAAAAGAAAACTCAAAATTAATGAATAACCCATTTTTATTTCTTTGCTCTTCCTTAATGCAAAAATACAGAATTTGATGCCTATTTGAAAATAATGAGAACAATAACAAAAAACCACATTGCCAACCACTTTTGCTTCTACAAAGAGTAGGTCATAACTCCACCAATTTTGGCTAGCTGCTCAGGGTGAGGAGACTAGCAGTATGACATAAAAATGCTTCTTTTTCAAGAATATTTCGACTGATTGTGTTAGAACAACATTATGATTTCATGAGTTACCAGTCCCAAAGGAAGTCCAAAGCAAAGGTTTATTGTGTAAAATTTCACCACCTGCCTCTTACAGATTGAAGTCTTTCAGATGTCTTTAGTGCAGCATGGCAGGGTGCAAGCACATCAGCAGATCAGTAATTGTGCAGGTGCAGGGAGGGGTCCATCCTTGCAGCAAGTTGTGGGAACAGAAGCTTAACAGGACCCTGCATTCTCTACAACTGTGGATCCCAACAGGCAGAGGTCCTTCAGCTTCTTGTGCCATCTCACATGGCTTCAGGCATGGCTGCTAGTACCAGCTATGTAGATTATACAGCACTTTTACTGCTTTTTCAGTATTTTGTTTTTTCAATTTTATATGCTTATGTCCCATAATGGTTGAATTTGTTGAGAAACATGGCTAAATGAGGAAAGAATCTGACACAGAAGTTAATTAGAGTTGGGAAAGCACCATTTTCTATGCTTGCCAAAGACTGACTGCACTTTAAAATGCTTTTAAATTTTAAATTTAAAAGAATAGTCTTAGCTCTGCAAATAAAGCACCATTTTTTCTGTAATGCAGCAAAACAAAATACTGCTGTTTGTAAATTCATTGAGAGTCTTTGGAAGCTAGAAAGGAATTAGGAAGTAGAAGATTAATAATCTGAATGGCAGAAAAGCACTGAAAGAATGGCAAAAGAATTTAGAAGGAAAGACCTTGTAATAACTAACATACATATCTTGGTATCAGAAAAACAAATTCCAAACTTGTGACTCTTCCTAGTATAGCATCTTATTACTATCTGCTTTTTCAGAGGTTCAAGGGATTAAATGAGCACTAGGAATGAAAATTAAATATTACGTCTAGAACTGGAGAATAAAAAAGAGAAAAAAATTCCACATTTGGAACCTATAGGATGACAGAATTGAGGATCTCTGTGCAATTTTAATTTGCTCTTTTAATATACAGGCTTTGTGATTGTCTTTAATAATATGAAACTGTACTTGCATTTTTCAGTACTTTCCCACCTCAGACCATGGTTTGGATTAAAAAGAAATTGCATTTTCTTTATGGAGTTTTCATGATTGCTGTTCATAGAATAAGCTACATAATTCATAAGCATTATTATAGTTACCTCCACAATGTAACTATTACATTATGTGGTATCATTATTCTCATTCTCTAAACAGAGACAAAGAAATGAAAACTGAAATTATCAATACACAATATATGCCAATTTCTATTAAAAATTAATTTTTTAAAAATGTAGGGGCCTAAAATAAGAGGGCCCTACATTTTCAAAGCACGAGGCTCACTTATTGGCCAAAACAACAGGTTAAATGTAAAAAAATGTCTAGAATCACAAAAGCGGTCTGTGGTTGAGGAAGGTTCAGTTCCCCAGAAAAGCACTCAGCTGTGTAGTCTTAAGGTCATCACTTGCCATCCTGCTTTTCCCTAGCCTACCCAATGCATGTCTACTTATGTCTTTAAAGGAAGCAGCCTATAGTCTCTACCCTTACAGGCTCCAGATTTGTCCCAGAGCATCATCCATTCCCTTTGTGAATCTGTAATATCTTGCCATTAACTTAAAATGAAACATAATATCATAACACTTACACATGAGGAAGAACAAATTGAGATTGGATGAAGAGCCCTCACTGAGACATCTTACAGGCTTATGAATGCTTGGCTTTACTATCTCATTTTTTTCAATGGTTGTATAAGAAAGAAGGAAGCTAATTTGAAACAGGTTTCCAGAGAGAGCATGATCATCAGAATACTGGAGTTGCACTGATCTTCAGTGTTAGTAATAAAGCAGTCATCAATTTAAATAATCTTACAGTAACTGCTGCATACTCAGCTGTTCAAATGAGTAAAAAGAGAGTAACTAATTGCAATTTTCAAAGGACAGTGCTTTTTTAAAATGGTACAGTGTAGTAGGCTGCAAATGCATTTTTTTTTCATGGTGTGATAATTACCTGTCATATTTGAGATGGCCAAGTCTAATCCACCTCATACTGAAATGCATGAAAATCTTTTCACCGTCTTCAGCAAGTGCAATGACATCTCTGGATGGCTGTAAGGTTTTTTGGCATTTCACCTGAACAATGCACATCCAGCGCCTGCAGTTTTGTACTACTGTTGTTAGCTCTTTAGTCCTAAACACAGTAGTTTCATAGAGCTAAGTCATTCTTTCATTTGTTTGAAGTGATGCTTTGCAGTCATTGTATTGTCATGTTTTTTCAGGCCTATGTCGTGTAGTAGCGGAACCAAAGAACAGACTCTTCACAGAATTGTGAAGAGAATGTCCCTGCCTAACTGCAGCTTTTCAAGGAGCTCGTTATTGTTCCTATTACAGCTGCACACACAGAAAATCAGAAAGAAAAGGAAATAGCCTAGACTTATAACTAACAAGCCCCTACCATACCCACAACTACAAGGAAAGCACAACTACAACAAACCCTTCTGCTGGAAAAATGCCAAGTGTGACTTGGACTGAGTCCAAAGTTTCTGCAAACTATGTAATAATAAAGTTATCACTTGAAAAAAAGAACTCTGTAAGGTCAAAAAAACCCCACCTCTTTCTCAAACATTCCTACTCTGTGTTATCAGGGACATGTGGACTATGATACACTATCCTCTGAACACTCTCAGAAGGACCCTTTCACCAATGTGCAGGAACAAGGATGCACTGCATCCCAGGGCTCCCATGTCCATCTACTAGATGCAGACCCCTATAAACTTGCTAGTCCATTCCTGGTTTTCCCCAGGGAAACTTGTCCATCACTGCTTCAGGGTGGGTGCCCCAAGAGATGAATACAACTGCAGCTGTGAATGTAAGGAGTGGGAAGAGAGAGAGGCAGTGCACAGTGCTGGTGCTGGCAGTTCCCATGTCTATGACTGGGGATGATACTTGACATCACCTTATTTTCTAAATAAAATCTTATGCCTTCTTGTTTATTATCTGATACAGACTGACCAACTCTACATTTCTTGAAATTTCTTGCTGCATTTTTTCTGTGCTTTTTACACCATCACCACATTTTTTGCTGATTGTCAGATTTCTAAAAATGTGACTAGATTGCTACTACTACTGCTCTGATTTTTTCCCAGACATTGGGCAGCCCTCAGAAATCACAGAATCGTAGAATGGTTTGGGTTGGAAGCGATCATTAAAGACTATCTAGTTTCAACCCCTCTGCATTGGGAAGGCGCACCTTCCCCTAGAAGGAGAGTGGGAGAATCACCTCTCCCAACCTGCTGGCCACACTTGCATTGATGCAGCCTAGGATACAATGGCCCTTTTGGGCTGTGAGTGCACATTGCTGGCTTGTTTTGAACTTTTTATCAACTAAATGAGTACTCTGTACTTCTGCTTTGCATGTGCAATGAGTTACTTGCAGAATATTGTTTCCATAATTCATGGAATATCGTAACTGCAACTGAATAATTGACCTTGGCTGGCTGCCAGACACCTACCCAGCTGCTGGCTTACTCTCCTTCCTCAATATGACAGAAGGAGAAAACAAGGTGAGAAAGCTCATGGATAAAGACAGGGAGATCCCTTGCAGTCACTGTCACAGGCAAAAAGGTCTTGACTTGGGTAAGATTGATTTCATTTATTAACCATTAAAAAACAGAAAGAAGAAAAGTAGGGTAGTGAGAAAGAAAGACAAAATCAAAGCACCTTCCCCTTCACTCCAGACCTTCTTCCCAGGTTCAACTTCAATCCTTTTTTCCCCCCCGCATCTTCTAACTCTTCTACTTCCTCCTGCCCCAAGTGGGACAGGTGGAAGGAGAATAGGGGTTGCAGTCTGTGCACAACTGCTCCTCTCTGCTGCTTCTTCCTCCTCGCACTTTCCTGCTTCTCCAGTAAGAGTCCTTCCCATATGGTATAGTCCTTCAAAAACAGACTGCTCCATCGTGGGTGCTGCAGCTCCTTCCAGGAAATCTGCTCCTATGTGGGGTCTCCATGAGCTGCATGTTTCTTCAAGGGTACATCCACCCGCTCTGGCATAGGGAAGTCCATGGGCTGCAATGTATCTGCTCTGTTGTATTCTATGGACTGTAGGGGAATCACTGCAACTCCTTCCTCTCCTTTTCTGATGTTCTGATGTTTCTGATGATAGGTGTCTCCAGGGCTGCTTCTCTCACATTTTCTCAATCATCTCTCTCTCTCTGCTTTTCTGCAGGTTTCTAACCCCTTTTAAAATATGTTTTCACAGAGGTGCCACCGGCATGACTAACAGGCCCAGCTGTGTGTTGTGTGGTGCCTCAGTTTTGGAACCATTTGAACTGTGCCTGCCCAATGCAGGGGCAGATCCTGGTTTCTTCTCACAAAGGTCACCCTCACAGCCCCCTGCTGCCAGGGCATAGGCACACAATACAGTTGCTGTGCAAGTGTGCAGTAAACCCAGCTTGTCCAAAGTGCGCCAGGTTTTGGCATTCATCCAGCTCAACTCTGCCATCAATCTGTGACTGCTTCTGTCCCACATGCAGTGAGTCAGTGTGCAGGTCAGGTGTAGCCTGGCCATGGCTCATTGCCTCCCAGAGGACTGCTCCTGCCCTTTCCTCCCACACTTGCAGCTGCATAACTCTCTTCTCTAGCGTACATCACAGCACGATATGCTTTGATTATGAGTAAGTTTCTGAATGCAATGATAAACTGCACCCTTTTCATTTGCAGTGTTAGCTTTCTGACAAGTTTTTTCCTGATAGATGGTGAACATCTAACTTAGTTCAGCTGTAAGTTTAACTGTGTATGAGTAACCATGACGGGCACTGTTCATAGAGTGCATGCACATTTTTTGTTTCAGAAAACCCAAATGAAAAGACAGGATCCTTTTTGAATGTGGAGTGAGGACAGGTATATATGATTTAAAAGAGTTGCAAATGCCCATGCCAGAGTCTGTTACAAACTTAGAGCTCTGGGAAAGAAAGTAAACAAGCCTGAAAGATGCCCAACTTTGCACATTATGTTCCAGACAAAAATTATCCCAAATTGCACAACACAATTCAAACCCGGCAAGGGATAATAGGTAAGGAAGCCAAAAATCTCCAACTTTTCTCCAACTCAGTCTCCAAGGCCCAGAGAAGGATAAGGGTGCTCAAGTATATGAAAGGAAAGGATTTGCTTTCTAGACCAGGCTATTCAGCCAGGAGCGTTCCCCTGAGATACGATATGAGAGATGCCTATGAAATCATGAGTGTCACAGTGAAGATGAATAGGATATAAAATGAATATTATCCTACCCCAGTCAAGGTGATAATACCAATGTTTTCCAAAACTCGAATATTTACAGGGAAGAAGAGAGCACCTACATGCAGAATTCAGGTTTCTCAGGATTCCAGCTCAGGAAAGAGATCTCGGAAATATTACAGTCAGTTTACAAAAATCATTGTCATAGTGTTCAGTATCAGCCCCCCAAAAAGCCAGCAAAATGCAGATCATTGACAGGAAAAGTGTTGAAAATCATATAACACAAGGAGCATAATTTCGCCACTATGTAAACCCCTCACCTTGCAAACTTAAAATTCCTGGGTCTTCAGGAAACACACAGTGAGCTAGACAAGGTATAGAGAAAGACAGCTAAAATGACTGAGGGGATGTCACAGCATCTTATAAGGAAAGATTCAAAAAGTTGAAGCTGCTTAAAATGGAAACGAGAAGTCTGGAAAGAAAAAGAGCTCAAATTGATGAAATTATGAGGGTGCTGGAAAGGTCAATGCAGAAGTAAAATTTACTACACCTTGCAATGCTAGGATTAGAGAGCACTTGGTGAAGGTAATTTAAAATACGCAAAAGGGAGATACTATCACAGCCTTCAAAGGGAGTAGATAAATTCCTTAAAGGGAACAGTGATGTATGTTACCTTCTGACATCTTTTAACCAATTCTTGTGGACAGTAGGGAACTGGCTTCTCTGCTTTCTCCCGGTGGCATTTTCTACTGCCACTGTAAAAGACAGTATGGGCACTGATGGTTTGTCTCACTGATCCTGAAATGAGATGTTTCATGTATTCTTATCACCAGTCTAAATGGCCTGGACTAAACGAGGCATAAGGAGAAACTTGTCAGAAAAAAGAAGGAATTACGATGGAATTTCCTGTCACTAATTTCATGCTCCCCCTCATAAAATGTCCTATTCCTGGTTTTTCCTTAGAATTTTATTAAGTATTAACCACAATGAAAGTTGTGCAATACACTCATATTGAATACTAATACAAAAAACCAGGAAGTACAATAAATACAAGAACGTGACAACATTAATTAAATACTGCATTGCTCTCTTAAAGTCCCTTGTCCAATAAAATGGAATATTTTAGATTTATTCTCTACCCCACACAGTAATGATCAAAAGAAGTGAAACTAGGTTTTAAGTTTTCACAGCTCTCTTCATCTCAGAAACATACAAAAGGTTTTACTGTCCTCCCACTCTGCCCACCGCTCCTCCAGCTGATATGCAAATCCAATCTGCTCTGCTCCCTCACCAGCTCCCTTCCCCCCACCAGAACTGATAAAGAACAAAGCTAGAGTTGCTTTCCTTATTTCTCATTCTGTTGCTGAGCAGGTCTGAAACTTAACTTCTCACTTCTCTCTCCCATTCATGACCACAGAGAAAAGAAAGGAATACTGTATTATTTTCTGCTGGTACCCATAAAACAAAGGAAATCAAAGCTTTCCTTTCTTCCCACACTCTCCTCTCTCCCATATATTGGTTTACTTGCTGTCCTCCTGTTAACCCCAACGAGATGGCACAGGTATCTTTAGTTGTTTATTTTCTTCAGGTGTCTATGTCCTTCTGTAATCCTCATCTATTCAGGGCTCATTCATCCTCTTACCTTAGTTGAATGGTTAGTTATGACCTCCCACGTGTATTCCCCCACCTGCACCTGAAATTCTGATTGTTCTGCTCACATTGAGTTGCCCTCAAAGCTGATACTGCCCAGTGTTGCCAACTACCCACATCACCAATCTAGTGTGGCCATGCAGGAACAGGCTCCACAAGCATGGCCCAGGAACTCACACAGGCACGGTGCAAGGGAGACACAAGACTCTTTGTCCCCAGTGAACATTCAGTGTTATTCTTATTGAGCTGAACTGAGTAAGGGCAAGTGACTGGAAAATCAAAGTCCTGCCATTCCTGTGTTCAGCAGATTTAGATCACTCAGCTGGATGATGTTGATTCAATTTTCCTGAAACAGAATGGCTCTTTGAATTCAAACAATGCCCAACCCTGAGGAGTGCCCTAACCAAAGGTATCTCTCAAGTGGAAGTTAAGCTACACCCATCCTCGGTTCTTGGTTTCCTTGGCCCCACAGAATGCAGCTTTTCATATCAGACATTCCAGTTACTCTAAAACTAGTCATTCATCCATTTGAATGCAAAAAACCCACCCCAGTATTCTAGGTGAGCTAAATTGAACTTTATTGAAATGTTTATATTCTGTCACTGAATGGAATGAACAGTTAGTCATAGAGGCTTCACTCAACAGGTCACTTAAACAGATGAGAGGGTCATGGCAAAATATGTCTTATCTGGAGGGACCCCATTGTTTTATAAAAGAAGCATAACTGTAATATTTTTGTAATTTGGTTTTAAAATCAACTTTTTATAACAATTAGAGATTTTTGTTCCTATTCCTTATAATTTATTATCTTTTATATTTATTAAAAAGTTTAAATGGATATGTGGTATGTGAGCAGATGTGACCTTTATATTTTAAGGACTGTGAAACATTCCAAACCTTTAGGTAGAAAAGTAAGTCAACTTAGAAGGTGATGTAAGGGAAAAGGCCTTTATCTTAAGGAGGCAGAGTAGGTAATTTATTATCTTTTTTATCATGAAGACTCTGAGCACATATGGCTCTGAGAGAGAAATAAATGACAAAACTTTCCAGAAGCAAGGAATTCTCTGTGCAGGCACCTTCAGACGACCCTGTGTATTGTGTTCCACATTTCATTCTGTACCTCCAGTCTCTGTCCCAGGTATTTGCCTCAGTACAAATTTTCATAGGAAAACAACTACATAAAATCTTTTCTGATAGCAGTCATAACAACTGTGGGGAAAATGTTCTTTTCATTTATCACTCCGATTGAGGAAATTGCACCCTTTCCTTTACTATTGTGTGTTGCACTGTTTATTCCAAAAAGAATCAATGCTCGGTAACTCGTGGCAATATGGTCACACTCCTCAAACAAATAATTTCTGTGTTGCTGAGGCAAAAGTCTTTCAACATATCAGAGATAATGCTGGCATATCTGAAATCACTCTGTGACACTGACATCTGTATGATACTCAACACAATTCAAATAGGGGGCAGATCTTGCCTGATAGAATCCAGAAAAGCAACTACTTTTTGTGTGTGAACAAAATACTCTTGCAGCTAGTGAAATGGCTACAGCAAACTTCAGCTAGTTTCTAGTAATATATTGTGATACACAACACTGACGTGAGCAGAAAATCATAGTAGAATTAAAGAATGGATTTTGTTCTCCAGCTCCTAATTTTTGAGAGAGTCTTCAAAACTTATTTAACTTCTCTTTTTAATTGAAAATAATGTTTTTCAGTTTCTTCTACTTTGAGTACTATATGATGATGAAAGTAAGCAGAACGCTACTTCAAAAAAACTGCATCGTTGAAACAGCTGTGAAATTCAGGTCTTCTCTTGTAATTATGCAGTACACACCTAACATACAATGGTCTATGTATGCAATTAGGAAATTGAAGTCCTGTGAGAGCAGAAATGCAGATGATGTATAGTGGCATTCTTAGGAAATAGAAACACTTCAACAGAAGGTTCTTGGGACTGAACTGGTAGTATTTTAAAGACAACGACATAAAATAATGCTTGCCAGAGTTAAAAACACAGAGGAAATTTTGATTGTCTGGATATACAAGCTCTTGACAAGCATCATGTATGTTGAACAAAAAAATATCTTCTTTGCACTTGTCAAAAAGACAAGAAAGGACGTGAAAAAAGGCAATAACAACTTAAAAAAACCCCGAGTCCTCCATGTTATCATCATAGTAATGTAATAGTTTCTCAGGTGATTTTTGCCTGGTTTTTGTTCTCCAGTGCATCAAGGTGTGGAACAGCAACTGCAAATACAGGAGTACAGAGAACTGCTGTTCAGAAGACAAATAAACCCTACATCCATTTTCAGCCACATTGTAAGAGAGTTGAACTAGATAAAGAATTCAGAGCGTGAGATTTCAGTCTGGTACTTTCCTGTATGGTATGCAGTTACTACAGACATGTTTATTATCACATTGCATTAATACACTTACATATATTATTTTTAAAATAAGAATTGGGAAGATGATCACAAACACAGCTGATATTCCTAGAAGTCTGACAACACTCACTGTTCACTGTTAAGTCTGTCTAGCCAAGAGTGAAACATAAAGATTAGACAGATAAATATAAAGGGATTTCTCACTCTGGGACAGAATTTATAATGAATGCATCAAACTCTGTTAGGCAACTGAAGAAGCCTTGGGTTATAACAGAGGCCCCATAAACGTAAGGGTTTGTAGAGGAGCTTGGCACCTTGAAGTGGCTTTTACCACCTCCAGGTGTCAGGCAAGCTGTTCAGCACTTTGAAGAATGAAGTTTTGCTTATTTGCACATAAAACTCTAATTAGTGTGCATCAGATTCACAGGCTTGACAAAAAAAGCCCCAGATTAATTATCATCTGCCTACTTAGATATTGCTAAAGACATTCTTATAGTGCTGAAGAGCTCCTATCTTTTGAAAGAGAAAACTTGTTGGTTTAAGTAAAATGGATTTAGTGTGTGGTTTATAATTCATAAAATCTAGAGGGAATACAGAATTTGCCTATGAATTATATTTTAAATAAAAACTGAAGCAACAGAATATACTAATTATTCATTTAATATGAATGATCTCCATAGAGGAAAATATGTTTCTTCAGGTGTGCAAGGAATTAAACAGACACTGTCAAAGCTAAGCACAAAGTATAGTGAGTTTACAAAATCCATTCTATTTTCTTTCTCTGTTCCCTGAAGCCACAGTGTTAATGTCCACTTTCATTCAAATTTGTCTCAGGCCTATTTTCCCAGACTACTATATTAAAGATTTTTCTTTTTTTTTTTGTGGAACAGTTTACAAATCTGGAAGATCCTTATGCAGTTTAAAAAGGAGATGCATTCCTTATGCCTCTGAGAGTCCATTTCTGGGAACTATCTGCAGTCATTTTCACAGTAAAAAAAGGGTTGTATTCAGAATTGCTGGTAAGTGATGCAAGAAGATAGTCAAGAACAAAGCCTGTTTGTTGGCACTATTCATTTTAAGAGAGACTAAGCCTTATCTTGGAAGCTCATAAAGGACCTTTGACTCCTGACCACACTCACTAAGGTTCTGGTAGGTTTTATATTGACACATTGTGTCTAAATTAAGAAGCAAACTATATCCTCTTCCTAAGATATACTCTGTGATATGCACATTTGGATGAGAGAGAGAACGTGAAGTTTAAGCAGAGTCAATTTCATTTAACTCATTAAGAGCTGTGTCAGTCACCCATCTTTTTGTGCTGCATTCACCACTGCTGTGCTCTATACACTCATTATTTTTCTCAGGTCTGAAATGAATGCAAATTGACTTGCTAGCAGTTAACCTCACTGGTGGCAGTGGCTGCCTAAGCTGCAGAAAAAGGGGGATTCAAATGTGCTGCATCTGTCTGGGACAGACACGACAGAGCTGCCTCCTTCTTGCTCTTGT
Source organism: Orthonyx spaldingii (assembly GCA_013397795.1). Classification (NCBI taxonomy): domain Eukaryota; kingdom Metazoa; phylum Chordata; class Aves; order Passeriformes; family Orthonychidae; genus Orthonyx; species Orthonyx spaldingii. The sequence continues at coordinate 30,182 of VZTJ01002440.1, forward strand.
CAGAGGGATCTCTTTGGCACCCTGTCACACTGCACTGCACAAAGCAGTTTTATTCTTTCACAGCCGCAGCGAGCAAGGTAGGTTCAGTGACCTCAGTAAAGCAGGCAAATGTGGTTTCTTCCCCATAGCTGAAAATTAAATGTTTTATTTTGTCCTCGTACTGGGTCATAAAAAAATCAATTTTGTTTCAGCAACAAAGCTGCTTGCTGAAGTGTTGTCTTCCATGACCAGCTGGGAGCACTGAGGCTGAGCAAATCCCCCTCTCTGCAGGGATATCTCTTGTATCTGCTACCTCTGTGCCTGGACCCAGAAAGTACCTGCTCCTCTTTTCCCTCCATCTCCTGTGCCAAAACCTACCACGCAACACCACGTGACTGACCAGGGAAAGGTGAGACAAGGTAGTGCTGTCCAGCCCTGGGTTTTCTCTTTGCTCTCATCTGTGTGCTTCGGAAGCCTCCTGCCAGTGTGATTTCTCCCCAGAAGGTGCAGAGGTAGACAGGAGTTGGCAGGGGTGCAGGCTGCATCATACAGGGGCTGTGGGGCTGACTTGTTCTCTACACTCTGAATCAGTCAGTGCAAATGGGCCCATGGAAGAACTACTTTGTCACTGTTACTGGGCCAGTGTGGATTTTTCTGCAATTATCTACTTTACCTCTTTTCAAAGCCAGTCCTACTTATGAAAGACCTGGTGCTTATTTAGATCATTTTCAAAATGTGAACGACGGGGATTGATCATCTTCCTAGGACGTCAGTGGAATTTTTTTAGCCTGTTTTTAATGAGAGTATGTTCGCAGTCCAGATGTGAAAAAGAAGTTGAGTTATGTGTCTACTGAATGAAAAGAAGCATTTGGAAAATTTCTGAAGCTCAAAACCCTTTTTTCTTCCCAAATTATTTGTCTAAAGTAGGCTGTGTAAAAAAATTCTTCAGTAGACAATTTTTATCATTGTGGTTGTTAGGGCATGAAATGATAGGGAAACTGATGGCTTGCTGGGAACTGTAAATATTGTTAAAGTTAGAATATAGTGTGCTTAGACTCCCTGTGTTCTGTAATCCTACAGCTAATTTATCTGTAAATATTAAACCAAGAGATATTATGGCAAGCAATGGACATTCCATATCAGGTCAGCACTGTCTCCATATGGTCATAAAACAAATCACATACCTACAAGGCTAAGAGGCAGACAAGTTACAGTTTCTTGTATATCATTGATGTCAATCCTTGAGAATTTAGCATTAGTGTATTAATAAAAATAGAGGGCACTTTTGTGTGGTATCTACTTTTCCTGTGTCTAAAGTGCTCCATAAGTCAATTCTGTAAGCTAATGGATGGTAATGGATCAATAGTAATAGCATGAGAAAATGCCACTCTAGCACACAGAAGCCAGCAGATAAGCTGATTAATGTGCCATCAGTCATCTGGTACAATAGAAATAGTCATTATGAAAGAACTCCAGTACATGATCTCTTCAGAAAATAAAGACTTGACACTGATTTTTTTTTTATGCTTTTTTTTTCCTCCCACAAATGTTGGAATGTTCCCTAAAAGTATTTATGAAGCAGTCAGATGCATTGACCACACACAAGGCTAAAAACAACAATTCTGCAGCCATAACTGTTCTTCAGCCACTGAGGGGCTTCACTGAGAAACACAGAAAATGAGTCTTTCCTGTTTGCCGTGTCTCTTTGGCGTCAACAAGACAAATGAAATGTCCTTTCAGGAATTACCTAGAGAGGAGTTGGTTTGCTTATCATTTGGGAGTGTATGAAGGGACCATTCTGTCCTTCACTTTACAACCCACTGACTAATCTGCTAACTATACCCAGGACTGTGAAGAAGAACACAAGGGCATAAGGATATGAGTAATGTAAATATTATTAGCAATCTTAGACTTTGGAACACAAAATGGAGAGCAGGATTGAAAACCTCAGTCAATATATAAAGCAAAACTGAGTCAAGCGCCACCCTGAAACCTGGGAAAGCCAAATGACTCCCCAACAAAACTGGATGGAAAACACATTATCACTGACAAGAGTTGAATGCTTTGCTAAGGGAACAGGAAAACCTTCTTTACCTGAGGAAAGTTTAGGAAGAGTTGAATAATTTTCATATGTGAATAGTGCATTACACAGTCCTACCAGTGAGATTTCCTTACACCCTTGAGTTTTTCTTCCTTTTGCCCTCAGATGGTTGTCAGTAGTTAGTAAAGTTTTTGGGGCTGTTTTCAGGCAGATCCTTTTCCAGCTGCCTGCTTTCTGTAAAGGAGCCTTGGTGATACTCCTGGCATCTCCTCCTGGTACTGTACCCTGTAGCTCCAGCATTGCCAGCTGCTTCACGGTGTTTCTGCCTTATCGTTTACCTGTCTGTGTCATACTGCCTCTGTGCTCAGTCTGTTCAGTATCAAGGCTCTCTTATCTACCCCCATAGCTCTGGGGCGGAGCTATGCCCGTTCCTGTTCTCCATTTCTCCATGCAATGCCTGACTGAGGTGTGTTGGCTTCACCGCCAAGATGGTCTCTGGGCAGCAGAGTCCAGACAAAGGAAAGAGCATGTTCTCAGTCCAAAGCCTGGGTTTCAGTTCTGAGAGGACACTTCAGCTAGGGAGATATCCTTCCGCTTAAATATACATCTCAAATCTTGCCCTTGCCCTTGTCCCTGAACAGGGATAAGGCAACCTGTTCACTCTGGTGTTTTTAAATAACTCACCTTTTTATGGCATCCTTCTTTTCATTTTTTTCACTGGCCACTCTCACCTCCTGGAAACTGTAGCTGTCTCAATTTCTTACCATCAAGAGCAGTAACAGCTGCACACTGTGACTGTCTCAGGGAGCTCCACTGTTGCTGTAGGCAGTGAGGGGAAATTGGGAGAAGGTAGTTATGGCTGGAAGGTCTGTCTCTGTGTCCTGCCCTCATCTGCCGGAGGCAGCAGCAGCAGTGCTGTGGCAGCTCATTGATAGCCTCTGGAAGAGGCATCTGTCTCTTCAAGTGTCATTCATACTTGAATGACTATTGCATCTCCTCCAGGGAAGACAACAGATGGAAGTGTTCTGTGTGCCAGATTTGACTACAGGTTGCCAACCGGACCATGCTGGGTCAGACATGAGGGCTCACTAGTTTATACCAGAAATTCAAAGGATTTCTGGCCAAACCTCATGCTGCTTGGCGTGAAATCATGCAGAAGCTTCATGCCTATTTCATTGCCTCCTGTGTGTCCTCTGTAGATGGCATCAGAGCTCTCCCCATCTGTGAGCTGAAGCCTTCAGGGCTAATGATGCTTTTGTCATTTTCAGTATTGGGTAATTCTCAAGTGTGCGACTTTTACAATTGCCACAAACCTGTTCTTTGCTGAAGTGGAACCAGCTGATTCACACAGCAATAAACAGAGAATGTCACTGGTCATCAGGATGCTCCTGCAGAGTCTAGATGCTGCAATGGACATCTGTGACATGAGGCATACTATCTTCCATGAAATACCAGAGTTAATCACACAGGTAATGCCTACACAAATATGAATTATAAGAAGATGCTGTGAACTAGTTTAGTCTCAAGCATGATGCAAAATTATGCTCACAGAATCAAAAATTACCAATCAATGTTAGTGTGCCTTTGGGTGTTCTCACTGTAGAAGAGTATGAGGAATTAGTATCTTACTAACTCATTCTTGGTTTTAGAAAAGTTATTTCCTGTTAAAAAAATCCCACAAGGGCATGACCTACTAAACCACACTCTCTCATGCAGCCTGAAGTATTATCTGTACAATAACAATTCTGTCATTGGAATGCAAGACACCACACTATTTTGGATGATTAGTATCCAAAATCATTCAATTACAAAACAAGTATCCCCGATGAGAAAACCCATGAGCTTGAGCTTTATTACCTGCTAAAATATTCTCATTTGTCTTCCCTTTTCAAAATTTGGCTCTCAGTACTCAAAGAGATTAAATTTCAGAAAATATATTTTCACAAAAATAAATTTCTGCATTGTGTAAAAGGGAAGGAGTTGGAGGGAAATATGGAGCTGTATCCAGATGAAACTGACTCTAGGACAGACTGACAGGCTTGATTACCTACCTGATCAAGGCAAGGTTATGGCAAAAGACAGAGCACAATGAACCCACTGTTGTAATATGGTGCAAACTCATTTAACCAACTACAGGCTGGATGCCTCAGTCAGTCCTTCCTGGGCAGAGAGCAAAGGAAGCTATGTGGATTACTCACCTGGAAACACCTTTTGAAGTGTTTGAGGGCTGAAGGGCTGAACAATTGCCCTCTCTGTGAATTTTCATGGCTAGCTGTGTGAAGGCAAGGAGATGTCTTTCTAAATACTTTTTTCTAAGACGGAATGAGCAGTAATCTCTATCAGCTGCCACAAGACTGGTGGTAGCAAAATTGTGAGCTAACCCATCTGGTTTTTTATGGTGACACTTCCCAGACAAAGCTTCTCTGTGTCTTGTAGACAGAGAGCTGGGAAAGTCTGCCTTGCAGGGAGAAAAAGCAGAATGTTGCATCACCTTTCTCTGTCTATCCATGAACTCTGGCTCATGGATATTCCAGAAGGAACAGACTGACTACTTCAAACATTGCTTAGAGTAAAGCCATGTCCTGATGATGCAAATCAGGCCAGGTTTGTTTTGGAAACCTGCTTTTCCAGAGTGGTCTGGCTGATACCCTAATTATTCCCTACTCTTGGCACTTTCTTTCTCTGACTGTATATCCTTTTGAAAACTATTGACAAGACCTCCACACCACCCAGCAGAGCCTGGCCTGCACACTGATCTATGTACACAAAGTATTCTTTGCTGAAGTTCAGTGTGCCAGTGGGTGCTGACCAAAATATACACCAGGAATAATTACGGATGGCACCACTGCAACTATTAGGGTGAAATTCATTTCACAGATCATCCACAGACAGGCAAGCCCCAAAAAATCCTTGGATATTTTATTTGCAAGGATTACGCTGACATTCTGTCATTTTAGTCAGTGCAACTTTCTTGAAGACTTTTGACTGTTGTCAAGAGAGGTTGTTCTCTGGATTTAAGTCAAATGCTGTAGTACTTGATGTCTTGGCTTCCCCTTTCATTAGGAAACATTCTTAGGCTGCCACTGTTTTTGCTGTCCCCAGTATGAATTAAAAATAGCTCTTTATGGAAGGAAATGCAGGTGCAGCTGTTCTGCCATTATATTCAGTGGTAATGTAGGAACCCTGGGAGAAGCAGAGGTTTTGGTATGGAGGAAGAATGTCTTCACAGGGCTGTTTCTTTCCTTGTCTCTGTGGCTGCTTTTCTGTTTATTTTCACATATGAGACATCTCTTCGAGCTGTTTTCCTGTTAGAGAATTTTCCAAACAATATTAGCCCTGAATAGAGATTATTTTAAAAGTGTCCATTTAAATTCAGAGTGCATTTCAGTGTCTTATCTGCGTCTTCATGCTTCTAGTTCAAGGATTGTTCAGAAATCTGTTACAGGATGTTTATCTTCATTTTGCTTCTGAGTGCTGATATACATGTTCTCAGTACCATATTATTGAATAGGGAAGAGGGAAAATATGAATGGAGTAAGGTAGTGGCTAATAATCATTTTAATTTTTTGTTTAAGAGAATGGAGTTCTGACAACTGCTGATTTTAATCTGCTTCTGGCATTTTAAATTACGTTGTTTTTCAATTAGAGTCCAGGAATGGAATGAAGCAGATGGCTATCAGAAAGCTTTGGATGAATGATCAGTGAACTTTTTAGTAATACTCTACTTAAAAAAAAAAATCCCTATTACAGAGAAAAACATCACCTCCATAGGTAGAAAATCCCCCAAATGGAGAAAAAACATAGGTTGAATAAAAAGGTTTTTCAAAGTGCTTCAGACAGATTTCTTGGGCCTCTGCCTACTCTTGGCTGTGCAGTGCCCTGAGGATCACATGAGGATGCATCCCGCTTGCACTTCTCTTTTCAGCACCCATCCTGCTAGCACAGGAAGCAAAAGGATATTGCTATGCAGCATAAGGCCACTTCAAAATTGACTTTCAGTTGTAAGGTTGCAATTGTTCAACATGTTCTGCTTCCCAAAGTTTCCCAATCCCCTCCTGCTTGCATAGGAAAATTTCTGTAGATTTATATAGGAGAAAGACAAAGCCATTATTTATCATTTGTTGTAGTGTTTAGTTTGCTCTTTGGTTTCTTAGGTACTTATTCAGAGCCACTTGTCCTGCAACAGCCACCAGCTCAGGACACTGTGCCCTCCCTCTGACAGCAGCAAAAGCAGTAGGTGGCCTGGCTTCCCACAGTTCTTGTCTGGGCAAGGTGGTTCCCAGGCTGTGATTCTCCTTCCTTCTCCCCTTCCTTCCCTGAAGTCTTGCACTCTATCCAGCTGGCTGTTCACCTCTGTCTCAAAGCATCCTAAAAACCAGTGGAGCACAGGTGACCTTGTGCCAACCCAATGCCAGGTCTTATTTCCTGAAGAAAAGCACAATTACAAAATAAAAGTGATATAAGTTCTTATAATATTTTATAGTAGGTACAGTCAAATGCAGAAAAAAAAAAGACATTGAAAAAGTCCACCAAGAATAAACCCATTTAGTACATAGCAAGCTTTTATTCAACACTAACAGTATAATCTCTTATTCTGCAAGGAAAGCTTTGCACATGCTTCTCTGTTTTCAAGAGCTCCTTCATTAATATTACTCCCTCAAATATAAAGTGAACTCATGACTTTGCATAATCACTCTCCGTCCTATATGAGACAGAATGGAGCCAGCATTGCACATTCCATTACTCCTGAAGGGCAGCTTCTAGAGCTGCATTTTAATTAAGGTGATAGGTTGTTTATCTCTAATGGTTCAAGTAGACTAGTGGGTTTCTGAACCTTAATAAGTTACTCCATGTCAGCCAAGGCAGGTGACTGCAATGTGCTTGCTCCTTCCCTGGTACTTGTCAGGGAAAACATTTTTTCTTCTATTAACCTAGACTGAAGCCTGAGCTGACATGTTTTATACCACATTTGCAGTGAGAACCTCCAATCAATTACCAGTAGCTTGTTAAACTGCAGGTGAAATAATCTCATCTCAGTCCAGAGTGCTTAGGCACATCTGCAACACGGCCCATCTCTTCTTCCTTAGGAGAGATTGGTTAATGCGAAAGAGCAAAGTCTATCTTATCTGCCTTCTCTTTCTTAAAAATGCCTGAACCCCAGGTTAATTACATAGGTTTGCTGTCTGTAGGAGGAAGGATATTTCTGTATATTAACAAAGAATCCACAGACAAGTAATTTAATACATTTTGACTATAAAATAGCATCGGAATTTTGACCCTTTCTTCCAGTAATGCAGATACTACAGTAATTTGGGATTGAAGCTTTCCTGTGCTACCTGGTGTTATTTAACCTTGCTTGAGCTTATTTATTGGTATGGAAAGTGTGGAAAGTAATGCTTGTCTTTCTCACAAGTCTGTGAGGAATCTTTTATTGAATAATGGATGCTAAAATTCCTGTGAACCTTGGAACATACCACCATTATTGGGCTCACGTTAATTGGGGATTTATTTTTTAATGTCAGTCTACAGGAGTAGAACTTTTAAGATCATTTAGTCTTTCCGAGAAGACACCCAGCAATATAGCTGGAAGTGCTGAGCATATTTATCTTCCAGTAAACTAAAACATATATCAAGTTTCTTATGTTTGAATTCTAGAAACACAGGTGATGTCCAACTCAGGTGCTGACTCACTGCATGACTCATCTGAGGGTGTGGTTTTCTCTTGGAACAGATGCTGGGTGCACGTGTTTGTTCTGCCCACTTTGCAGATGTGTCTGCAAATGTGTTCGGACTGCAGCTCAGAGCAAGACGTTTTCTGTGTGTTTGTCTTTTCTGTTTGAAAGCCTGTATTTAGACTGCAAAGATAAGATCCAGAGAACCCATCAGGGTTGCAAGGTAGACACACAACAAATGTAGATGCCAGATAGGCTTTACAAGTACAAAAGGATAGGCTGTCTCAATCACTTAGTTTCAAATTTCCACATAGGTAGACATCCAAAATCTAGCTCTCAGTATCTTGCCATCTAACCCTCAAGATGCTTTAAGTCTACAGGTATTCGTGTTTCCCATGTATAATATTCCCCAGGTATCTGAAGTTTTTTCCTCATAAGTTTAGGCATTTACAAAAGTTCAAGAGCTGTTTAACATTGAGCTGTTTTACATTAAACTCAATGATTTGTTTCTCAGATGGGGACTCAGTCCAGTAGGCATATATGTTGTAATGGCTACATAGATCTCTTCCAAATATGTCTGGAGCACGTGCTGGCAGTGCTATTTTCCTTTTTTATGTGCAGATGTTCAAGGATTAACATTCAAGAGGAAAGAAGATGTTGCTTCTTCTTCTGCCTCTTCTCCCTCTTCTCAGCTGCAAGCCTAAATTCTTGGGAAAGCATCCAGACTCTGGCTGTATGTTGGGTATGGTGGGTTCATCAAAGCAGTGGGGTGACAGATGAGAACTGTGAGGATGAGTCACTGATTTGCTGATTCAGGCACCTGGAAGAAGACCTGGCCTCCAGTTTGTGCTCTAACCTGCACACAAAGCATTGAAGAGAGCACAGACTGTTCTACTTACAGGATTTAAACCCAGGATCTCTGCTGTTAGGTGGATGTTTCATCCGGCATCACCATGCTGCCAGAAGACCCAGGTTTCTCTTGGGTGTCAGCAAGGTTCACCTAAGAGCAAGGCCATTGTCTGATGCTCACTTTAGCCTAGTGACTACCGATTTCTGTTCAAAGTGTGACTTCTGTGTTGTCTGATTTAAAACTAATTTCCATAAACATGAAGGACTAGGGGAGCAATGCAAGGCAGAGGAACCCAGTAACCTAATCAATGCCAGCTAAGCACATCTGCTCTCTGAGCTACCTAGGAGGCTCTCCCTGCTTTACCTTACAGACCGGGAGTCTAGGGGGATTCCTGCTTCCAAGGGTGTGAAATCCATTATGGAATGCTGGCAAGAGCATTTTTGGCATACAAGAGACTTACTGTGGGATGTTTAGAAGAGGAGCCACAAGTGGAGCAAAGGGAGGAATCAAGGTCATTTGAGGAGAAACAAGTGTGGACAAATAGAGGAGAAAAGGGATAAAATGTGTAAACAAGTTGTTGTGTCTGGCAGTGCCCTGTGCCTGATGCCCACAATAGGTGGGTGTTTTGGGAAGGGGGGATGGGGAGATGCGTGTGGCAGGTCAGAGCACCAGCAACCAGACCGTGGTGGCAGCCTGGGGGTGACTTTGTCCCAGTGACAGCAGCAGGGGATGCTGGGATCCGGAGGCAACTGCTGGTCATGTGTGTATATTTTCACATATTTTCCACTAATGGGTGTAATTTTAGTCAGAGAGAGGGGAACAGGATCAGGTCTTTTGTGCTCCTCTTGCTTAAGTGCTGTGTTTTCTGTCTGTGTGGCCAGCCATGTGCAGATACTTCTGTCTCTGTGTGCAGACATGTGCCTATGTATTGTGTGTGCGTGTGCGTGCCTATGGTACGTGCTCAGCCTCACTGCTTGCTGGACCTGCGACTAGGAGGTTGTGGCCTCACCTCCAATGGGCTACTGGATGTGGCAGCTTCTGAGAAGTACAGTCCAAACCATGAGCTCTGACTGTGAGGATCCAGGAGGGAATATTAATCCCCTCACACACAACCCTGAAGAAGACACCAGCATCTCCTTTCCAGTCATGAGTCTAGAAGAAGCCTGTGAAGCTAGGACAGGTTAAAGCTCTTCAGTGGTGTCCTGATTAAGAAGGAAGGTTTAGGGATGGTTTTTTTTTCTGTAAGGATTAGTCTAGCTGACTACCCATTCACTGAGCTCATTTCTCCAGACTGTAAGCTGCTCCCTTGCTTTGAGCCAATTGTTTCAGCCTGGAGGAAACTCTTACTGCTTGGCTCACATAACAATAGGCAATGTTATGCTATTCCTTCTAAATGCCTCAATTATGAACAATTCAGACTTGTTTAGTCATGCAAAAACAGGAGAGGAATAGAGGGACACATCTGCTGCTCATTTTTTGAGTGAAAGAACTTAGAAGTATAAATACATACAAAAGTATGGATACATAAATACACATATAATATATATTATGTAGTAGATATTATATATTTTAATATATATATAATATATTCTATTTTATATATATAAAAGTAGAAGCAACTGTTTCTCAGAACTGTAAAATAGCATTCCAGCTATACAAATGTCCAAATATAAATATGTGATCAGAGTAAAAAAATATGAAGAAAACTCAGTGACAACAAAGAAAAGAAACAGATGCCTGTGCTTATTGGCTGCTGCCATCTATGAAATTCTAGTCCTGGGGAAAAAGCCTACTACATATAAAATAAACAAACATATGCAAGTGCCTCAAACAAGTCACATGGAATTTTATCGCTTTAGTGAAATAATGATTTCACCAGAAGTTTTGTTAAAATATGCAGGAAAACAAAATATACTGTATAATATCACGGTCTTGAAAACAGTGGGAAAAGTTCCACCAAATTGTACCAGAGAAAAATTTCTTAATGAACAGAGCAAGTCTTAGTTACCAAAAAGTACAAATAAAATACTATTGGGAGTTGCTGCTAGTCCTTAGCATGCCATTAATGGTAAGGTTAACAAAATGTTATGATTCGGTAACTAAATGAAGTACAGTTATAAATAGCATGAGTGCTAGGGAGTAACTGAATTATATGTGGAGATCAGGAGTAGAAACCCATAGAGAAGGAGGAATTTCTAAACATTTCATTTCTTGATCTCTGATTGTACTGTTACAGTCCTTCAAAATACAGTGGTCAGACTTTGCCTGTGTGTGCTATATTTGTGGCTTGTAGTAAAAATGATAAGATTTGAATAATCAATTTTTAATATTTTCCTGATAAAAGCAGGAGACTCCATCTGTGGGGGTACAAGTGGAATCTTTCTAGCAAAAGCTGAGAAGAATTTAAGAATTATACAAGGAGAAGACAAGCAGAAACAGTAGCTCATAACATCTGGGAGCATGGGGTTTTTTCATGTCTGGTTTGTGTCTGTGGTGTTTTTTGGTTAATATAAATGCACTAATAGATATTGTTTTGAATGTTTACACAAAAGTGTAATTATGGGAGAGAAAGTCTGACAGGGAAAAACTTTCGCAAAATAAATCTCAAGATTCAAGATTTTCACATGATTGCACATACAATTTTCCTTTAATTCAGAGAGTTTGAGTCCACAATGTACTTTAACTTAGGGTCAGTGCTGCAATTCTGGTTCAAAAGCTGCCCAATGCACATTCCAAACTGATTACATCCACTTGCGTGTTTTCTAATTACACCCACTTTAGGTGATAGGATCTAGATACAATGAAAGGCAATATTTCCCTTCAGGGATTGCAATCACTAGTGATTTTGTCTATTCATATAGAGTATCAGGCTCAGCCAGGTGCTGTCCTGAAACATGCTGAGCACTTCAGAATGCCAAATTGACTCAGCTCCTGCAGGAGCCAGCATTGTGGAGCTGGCAGGTGTCTGGCATGGTCCAGGGCAAGTAGTGAAATTACATTTTAGGGCTTTTCCTTGTAATTACTTTGCCTCGTGGGAATTCTGAATTTTCTTTTTTCTATTTCCTTTTGCAGAGGCCACAGACACATGAAGGCTAAGTGTAAATAGGCTGTTCTCATTTTATGAAAGGCACACATGTGGCCAATAGTCACCAATAATTTGATACTGGCAGTTATGGACATGGTTGTGAAAGCAGTAGGTAGAGTAGCTCTACTTATCTTGAAATTAATTTAAACTTAAAGGACTTCTCTGTAATTCCCTCTGCAGAAGAGATATAACAGAGAAAGAGCCAATTAATTTATCCGCTATGGGGGAAGTAAATGTCGTTTATCCAAAGTGCTGAGAATTATCTCCTTGTGCACCACACTCCAAAACATACCCTTCATTATTCAGAGAGACTAAAAGCTTCATAGACCCTGTCAGAGTCACAGCTTAGAGTGAATCCGTAGTGGGTCTATACTATTCAGCAGCACCTTCCAGCACAAAGTCACTTATTCACTTTAGAATGCTAATCACTTTCGTATAATAAACATAAATAATTTTATATTAATTCTACCAGATGCCTGGTGAGAGTTTTGGAATAAGTTAAAATTTTCACCAAAATTCTACTTTGGAACTAGGCTATTTTCCATAGATAATAGTTTTCCTGGAGGATATATGTTGAAATCCTTATCAGCATACACCATCCTCCCTCTTTTGCTCCCAACCCTTCCTGTCCTCTCAGACCCCTACCACTGGTATTTGTGAGGCTCCTCGGCATCTCTGATCTGGTGGGTCTGGTTGTGGCCGTGGGGAAGTGGATTCTGAGCTCAGTTACACCACTGGAACATCAGTGCGATGTGCTCTTTCACATTTACACACATGGGGAATAAAGAAAAAATATATAAAATAATGATAAAAATACAGCTTTTTCAATAAAGTCACTTCTTTTGAAAGTAAGAAATCCTACATTATCTATTTTATATCCTCACAGTCAAGATGCTCTGGTGATCTTTGAACTAGAGTTTAGTCATCCTAGTTTGGAGGATGTGGGGATAGTGGGTTTTTAGCAAAAGGGAATCTTGTTTCATTTGTGAGGGAGAAATTATTATTACCAAAAATGGCTCCTAGCGTTGCACAATAATAATTTTACATTATTATCTATAGTGAGTGAAAGTAGGAGCAGAGGCTTAAAAGGGATCTTCAAAGCTTGTACCTTGAAATTGCAGGTAATCATTCAATGACAGCAATCATAAAGGTCCCCAAACAGACACAGTAGATTCAGAACAGTCAGAAAAACCTGGTCACCACACTTGCGCTGTATCAGAAACTGCACAACACTTCCTGTAACAAACTAATTTCAAATATTGTATCTAATAAGCCAGAAGAATAAAAAATACACAGGAACAGAGCAGGAGAGAGGAAAGCCATGAGAACATCAGGGCATTTGCTAGAATCTTACCAAAGGCTTCGTGTTTCCCTCATGGTTTGGTTTAAGGAAAGATTTTCCTTTCCTTCCTGAACTCTTACAACTGTTTAAATTGCAAGAATATTCCCCAGACACACTTCTTAGTTACTCTCAAGTTTCTCTGCACACTGGTTGATCTTTCAAAAAAAATTTTAAGGCTAGCTATTGACAAATGTCTGCCACAACCCTTTATTCCTACTTGTCCCCAGCTGTTTTATGGAACCTTCCCCCAAATGGTCCATGTTTCTTACTATTTACCAGACAGAAGTCAATATGAATTGTATACCTCAAGTCAACACAATTCTGAAGATTAATTTGCTAGACATGAGCAAAAATGAGTGAACTTCTGGCTTGGGAAAATGGAAAAATGATGGAAAAGAAGCCTGTATCTTAGTTTCAGCTTATCTGAACTCTGCAACTATGGAGAGATTCAGATAAAAGTGTCCAAGGTCACATCATTTCCTTTGGTGACACTGGACCTGGATTTTGATCAGAATCTCCTCACTAGGCCCTTGGCAGCTGGCACACTCAGTACAGGAATAGATTTGAAAGATGCCATTTAGTTCTGTCCTCAGCATTTTCTTTCCTTCTATTTAAGTATGATCCCATCTGTGTTAAACTGTTCTATTACTCAAACTACCTTGTTACTACATACCACAATTATTAAACAAGTTTATAATCTAAGAAACCTAGGGATGCACTTAAAAACTACAGCCCACTTTCAGTAAGTGCAAGGATGTTATATATCCTTTCAGCATATGAATTATTTATTTACTATAGTGATATCTGAGAAAATTAGAAATCAGCATACTTCAGAACATATTATGTAAATGCGTGTTCAAAACTGGCTTGCTTTTGGTAAAAAAAAAAACTTATAAAACTTAAGGAAACATTAATACAATGAAGCTTAAATAAGTTGATTTAATGACTGCATCTTGTGACCAAGAATTGTTGGGGCTCTCAGTGCCATCTAGTGATACGTGGATGGAATTGAAATATAGCTATTTTCACAGTATTACTTACATGTATGAATATATTCTATAATAAAAAACTCTTTTAGATTAGCAATACTGTACTTCTTAATATATAAATAAGTATTTAAATTCTGTTGAGGATGTATAACAGCAGAAATCACACATATATGATAAACTTTGTCTCCTGCAGTTCTGTCTCTGCATCTTTCTTGGCTCCCTGATTTTTCTCCCACCTCCTTTTCTACCCTGTAACATCTATGCATTGCTTTTTCTTCACAGACACCTTGAAAATGTTAGTTGGCAAAAAAAAAAACCCAAAGAAAAAAGTCATCAGAGAAACTTCTCAGATCCAAATACAGGCACGGAATTTACCTTCCACATCACCCTAAGATTATAGTCTTTATTGGTCACATTCACATGATGTGTTCAAGGTCTGTCTTTAAAATATACAATAGCTGGTTTTGCTGTATATTTTTATATCTTTCTCTGGATTTTCTTGCGAGCTGCTGAAAATCCTCAATTTTAGTGGTTGAAAAAGAATGGGGTTTTTTCCTGGAATATGAAGACCTCTTATTGGTCAGTTCAGTCTGCAATGTTATAGTGTCTGAATTTAAACCAGGGGTTTTTTAAACATTAATAGTATTCCAGTCTTATCTTCAAACCCTAGTTAGATGTAAAGAATTCTTTGTTAACTGAGAAAAAAGAATATGTGAAAGGTGAATTCCTGTCTCAAGAGTGCACACAATCCAAATCTAGAATGCAACTAAGCAAACCGAAAAATTGGATTTTGGCAGACTGATAAAAAATTCTACAAGTGGATCTGTCTGGATGGTGAATGTAGGTTTGCTCTGCCCCAGCTCAGAACTGGTGGAGTTCTTGCCTGAATGCCTGGGGGCTGTGCTGGGCTAACCTGCCTCAGCACCATCCTCTAGCTGCTGGAATATCTGACTTCTGCAGGGCAGGAGAGGTGTTTGGTGGTGTCTGAACCCCTTTGTGAAGAGATACCCTCTGTAAAATCTGTGCAAATGCTACAGTTTTGGGTCTTGGTAGAAAAAGGAAAAGAAAAAAATAAACATACTAGCAAGAACTTACTTTCACTATTATATTTAAATCATATTTCAGCCCAATCACCTTAAATGTGACAGTGAAAAGGAACTAATTTCATAAATACTCGATGGCAGAGGAGACTGCTTAATATAGAAAACTTGCTGGAAAGATCGCCAATTTCCCTCTGGAACACCTAAACTTCACTGATGGGCCAGGGATACAGCACTGAGGAAGGCAAACTGAAAACAGGAAGAATTTAACAGCTGTTTCCACATCTGTCAGATGAACTGACGAGAGAAGCAGAACCGCAGACTGAGTCAATGCTCAATGTTGTATTGAGGGGTTTTTTTGTAAAAGATTGCGCAGTGTCATCATTCCCATTTTGCCTTTGGAGACTGCCTTTGACAGGAATGTGTTTCATGATTTAGAATAATTATTCACGCTGAAGATCTATATTTCATCCACAGCATCATATGCTGAGACAAGCTGAGTATTAGATAAATTGGGGCTCTGAGTCCCAAAGTATATAAAAGAAGAATTTCAGATCATTTGAAAAATCTGCCCTATGACAACAGGCCAAAAAAAAACCACTGATGACTTTCTATTTCTAGCTTCCAAGACAACAACCATGACTGAAAAGAGCTTATTTTATCTCTTATATGAAGGGATTTTATTCCTTCCTCTTGGATGTGTTCCTTTGCATTCCAGCATGTGCTAAATTATTGCAATTCCCAGGTGATCTTCAAGACCAAATGGAAATTAAAATAAAATTTAGTGCCTGAATTGCACAGCCTTGAGGCAGTGCAGGCCAGCAATGGTATTGACATCAGATGAGTCCAGTCCTGTATCAGCTTTAAAAAGGGTCTCTTGACCTTTAAAGCTAGCAAAAATGTAGGTCAGGCTTTCAGAAAGGTTGACTCTTCTTTTTTGACCTCTGAAACAAGTTCAATATCTCTGATTCAAGAGGAGAGAGAAGGTATGGGGGAGGAGACCATTTCAGCTTCTTTCCTAAAACATGATCAATGACAAAATGTTCCTGCAGCTGTGACAGGCAGAATCATCAGGTTCTGTCACAGCACACAATACCAAAGAGGATCATGCTTAGCACCAGGTACAATACAAGTGTCAACATTTGTGGAGAGAAGACCCAGTGGGATTTCTGGGGGCTGTGGATGGAGAGATCTGCTAACCTCCCTGATCCTGCAAGCTCCCTGTGGGGAACTTCACCTCCTGATGCAGAGGAGGGTGTTGAGATCTCCTGGGGTAAGGGAGGTTCTCCTCCCTCCTCACCTCATTTCCACGCAAGATGCTCTGCTCTCATTTATGACAACTCTGCGCTTCTCTTCTGAACAGAGAACCCTGATGAAAGAGCAGAATGGACTGTGCAAAACACAGTATGGGACTGGTTATCGGGACCATGATATCGTGTGCCTTCCATTTCCATGTTCGCTGGTGCTGTCTGGTGGTGGTTTAGCAATGTGGTAGCACAGCAGCATCTCTGTCTTGCCTTTCTGTGACTTCAGGGTGTGCTTTGGGTGGTGTGACATGGGTATCAGCTTCATACAAGTATGTCACACGCGTCAGGAATGCAGGTGCAGCTCATTCTCTTGTCGCCGGTGATGGTTTGCAAGAAGAATGGGAACAAGCACTGAGGGCAGCCCCATTTAATGTGCAGTGCTCATGAACGCTCATGAGCACCTGAGACAAGTGCCTGAAATAAGTTTGTTAAATACAGATGGTTCTGGGAATGCACATAGTGGTAGTGACAGTAGTGTGCTGTCTTCTGCATGACTTGGTGGTAGACTTGGTTTACACATTGATTTTTCATCAGGATTAACAACTGGTGAAACACAGACATTTATCAAATCCAGTTAAGCTTTCTAATTCACTTTCCACCTCTCACAGCTAATCATAGCCACCAAGATAAGCCTCGTATCACTTGCATGACGTAAATTTTTTCAAAAGTTCGTAAAAAAGTCAACATTTCACAAGTAATTTCAGAAGGAAGATCATTAAAGTTAACCCACTGGATTTGCTTTCTGAAATGACCAGCATCTCAGCTAAGCAAACCTTTTATGAGTCTGTTGTTTGAAATTAATTAAATTTCATTAGTCTTGCATGTTTTCTGAAATCCATGGTAAACATCTATGATATTCATATTCAGAAGATGAAGTTGCTCTCTTGGACCAGACTAAAGTTTCCTATAAATCCAGTATCCTGTTGTTACACCGGCCAAGGCCTGGTGTTCAGGAAAGACTAATAAGAATCTAAAAAGACTAATAAGAGGGAGGAGTAATGCAATGTGTTTCTCAAGCACCCTCTAATCTCTAACCATGTTCAGATACTGTCTACACTATATTGTCTATATTCTTTTTAACACAGATGATTTGTTCTTCAGAAACCCATCAAGCCCTTCCTTGAATCAATACAAACTTTTAACATTCACATCCTTAAGCATTGAGGTTTACAGCTTAACTACACTATGTGAGAAAAAAAATAAATCTTTTGTTTTAAGCTTGCCTCTATGGTTTCCTTGTTACCATCCAGCTGCTATTCTGGAACAGACAGTCCTCTTTTCATGCCGTTCATCACTGAACAGACCATGACCAAAAATGATCAGCGTTTTTATTGTCTCTATTTCCATGACCTCCAAGTCATCGACATTCTCTGCGTGCTCTTCCCATCAGTCTTCCCACATCTCCTTGATGTAAATGCTTTCATAGCCTGGATGTATCTTTCTGTCTCAGAGACACCATTGGTGCTTTTTTGCTACTTTCCTAACATGGATTTCTCACTGATGGACCTCGTTTGACTTCAAGGAACAGAAAGACATCCTCCTACTGCTGTCACATTCTATCTGTCAGTGTACTGTTGCCCATGTCATGTTCCCCTTCTTGACAGCTAGCATCTGTTTCACAGGATATGTGACAGCAATACTAAATGATTGCATTTCAGTATTCCCTGGGCCCACTAGTAAAGCATGAGAAGCTTTCCAGCTTGCAGTGTCTGAAGTCAAGGGGAACAGATAAAACCTAATGACAGAAATGGTTGTTCTGATTAGAGCAAATTGTTTCAATGATGTCAAGTTCTGGATAATGCAATCAAATTTCCCTGAGAAAGAAAAACACTCCATGCCATTTTTCTTTTGCAGCAGGAAACCTAGCAGGCAGAGCACATAAAGGGATCCTCACCTAAAAATCCTGGTAGTTAAATAATAAGAAATCCCATGATTATAGCCATGCTCTGAGTCATACAGGGAATATGTCTTTTTGACAGCACTGAAGGTGGCTGCCATTTCTGTACATAAAAATTAATGCAGCACAGAAGTTTTGCAGGTCTCAAGAAAACAAACAAAAGACGTATTTGAAAAGTAGCTATCTTGATAAAACCCTGATGAGGGACTGAGAGCATTTTGGGCTGTAAGTCACAGGAAAAACTAAAGCAGATGTTCTGACAAATCTTGCCTCTAATCAGAGCAGAAAAGAGGCTAGCACTGTATTTCAGTTTTGATTTAATAACTTCTTGCCTGGCAAAGTGCCTGCTGTACCGTGATTCACTTCATATTTTAATAAAGAATAACTCAAGATAGAAAATTGAATATTGGATTGTAGTACAATGTAAGGAGTTTTGATGACCAGCTAATACAGTGAATTCAACTTTAATGGTTTGTGAATGACAATAAACTCCTCATTTTAAATTAAAACAGAGCATATGTTTTCAGTCTTTCCCTCTTTACTGCAATTTATAGCAAGAAAAGAAAATCCAAAGCACAAATACTACCGAAGACAGGGATTCTTCTGCAAACCAGCTAGTTTGGAATGTTAATAACATAGAATGTTAATAACATAGAAACCTAGATCTGGTTCATTAAAATGAAAATAAACATGTTTGCACCTTGATCTGTTTTGCTTGGAGCTGTCCCAACTGATAAAAATGAAATGTGGGCTGCAGAGTTAACCTGTGCCACAGCTGCCAGGAAGTTCCTTTGTGTTAGAGATGAAGCTGGTGGGGGAAGGCAGTTGTGTCCTAGCAGCAGCACAGCTGTGTTTGCTATCTAATGTAGAAGTAGGATTATGTTTGATAAAGTGAAAGAAGGATTACAGTGCATCTGACAGTAGAGGGGGCTTGAAGGAAAATTGTTTGCCATGGATTATAGGGACATAATCTTTTAATGTCCCCAGTAAATGTTGATTTTGGAGGAAAGATCGATCAAATGCATATCAGACTTTAGGGGGAGAGGGATGGTGTATATAAGTTTCTGTAATGACCTAATATTACTTTAATTTGCTTATTATTGAGAAGGATGTTCCATTGCACAATACTGTATATAGGGCGTGGTGCATGTATAAATATCACAGCTGCAAATAATATGCATGGAAACAATCAATGCTTTATCTCTTTAGCTAATTCATTATTGATGTAGACTTCCTACCAGGACAACATATTTTGAAGTCATTTTGTAATGTCTGTCAAGAGAAAAAAGATAATTCTGAGGCTTTTTTTCCTTGTTTTTAGATTTAAGCCTTGCAAACATCAAATAAGCAAAATACTTGATGAATATGTGAATAATCTGGTGGTGTTTCATATTCTCTGGTCTTTAAAGGAAAATTAAGCAGGAGTGCATTTAAATAACCAGTCTTGTTACTCTCCTTCACTTCTGAATACTCATTTATCCTCTAAAGCTTGTGTGAACAAGTCTTTATTATGGGGATACAAAGTATTAGATATCAAATCCAGTATAAGAAGGTGCAAATCCCATTGAAAATCTTTCAGTTTATCTCTTGCCCCTACTTTCTCAAGTTTTCTTCCATGCACACCTGCTGATGGGGAGCTCCGGCAGCCCTGATGTGCAGCCTGAGCACCTCCCAGATTGCTGGGTGCCCCTTGGATCTCACACCTGAACAACAAAACTTGGCCCACCTTTGGTTATTACTTGATGCTAATGAAGATAGAAAGTAGCATACACGTTGAGATGTTAAAAGCATATTAAGGCCAGGTCAGAAGCTCAGGGCTCAGGCTGTTTTAGCCTGGCTTTCTGACAACTGAGGCAATTGACCTAATT
This sequence comes from Orthonyx spaldingii, assembly GCA_013397795.1. Classification (NCBI taxonomy): domain Eukaryota; kingdom Metazoa; phylum Chordata; class Aves; order Passeriformes; family Orthonychidae; genus Orthonyx; species Orthonyx spaldingii. The sequence continues at coordinate 50,252 of VZTJ01002440.1, forward strand.
TTTGTCAGTGACATCCATGAGACCAGGATTTTGCTTTGGAATTATCTGTTACTATGTAATTATACACAAGAGGATTGTAGGAAAAGTGTTTGAAGCTTAACTAGAAATTTCAGAACAAATAAATAAATAAATAGAGAACAAAGCACTCAGTAAAACCATGGCACCTATCACAGGAATCTACTTAATGCCTCCCAGGCACAATCTACTTATCTGTATTTTAGTACTCGGAAAATGTGGAAGTTACATTACCATATAGCCTGGCTGCATTCTTTTCTTTTTCAGCAGAACAATCCTTCTCATAAGGATGGGAACAAATTATACTGAGCAGGTAGTGACAGGGAGTCGTGATGCCCTGTGCAAGGTCCCAGTAGAGGCTGTCCCCATCTAAGCTGCAGGACTTCTACTGTTCAAGCACAATTTCACGGTGAGCAAAAAAATGGCTTTTGTGGAATTGTGCAGGATCATCAAAATCCATAGAGAACAGATTGGAAGAAGGGTTGGGTAATTCCTGTGGGACAGATGCCCTTTTTTATTATACCCCATCCAGGGACTTAATTTACTGACAAAAGTTGAGGGCAAGTCTTTGAGAACCAAACCTCACTTCCAAGCAAATACTGCTCTACTCAGGCTCTTGTTTACTGCTCCTGAAACCAACAGCAAAACTTGTGCTGTCTTTTAGAAGAAAGGGGTTAGGATTACCTCATTTTGCACATTGTAGACGTATGTAATGTTAGTTTTGAGTAATAAACATCATTAGGAAAAGCAGCTGAAATAATTATCCCAAAAATTTCAGTTTTCACCTGAAATATTTTACTTTTCATCTTCCAAAAAATTTCTGCACTTAATTAACCTAAAAAACCTAAAAAATCTTCAGGTGTATACATATTCTTCTCAAATAATCTTCCATGGTTATCCAAAATTTATAAGAAAAAATCATGCTGATTATACATGATCAAGGCAACATTTCACTACTCGGGGAATTTTTACTACAATAGCTAGACCATGACTAAAAATCACTGGCAGTGTTAAGTGGATTCCACTTAAGCAATCAGAACATAAATGATGTTGATTGTCACAGAGTTTTATATGGCAGAACAAGTAGGACTAAAATTAATATGTAAAACACAACATTGATTCATTTTTCCTCTGGCAAGAAATGACTTTATGCTATTGCATAAGAGGTCATGGGGGTCTGCATCTTGAGCAGATGTGATCTTCAGAACAGAAAAAAACTCACATTTAATATAATAAAAAAATGTGAGTTCAGAAACCATCTGTTTCCATTGACTACATTGAGTTTCTGGCACGTAAGGACCCTCCTGAACACTCAACGGGAATTAACAGTTCCTGTGTACCTGGAAAAATTGTGGCTTCTGTTATAGAACTAATAGAAATCATTTTTAAGTAGAAACTCACCTGAAATATAAATTTAATAATGTAGAATAAAATTCTAGTAGTTCCTCTAGTTAGTATGGCAGTAACAAGCCACCAATACAGCAAAACATTCAAACATTGTAATATCTAAACTACATTATAGTTTTTATAACTGAAACATGTATAACCTGCTTTTTTTAGAAACTAAATGAAGGTATGAAGACTGTCTGGAATTAGCTCAGATATGAGTGATTAACAACCAATGCAGTGGAAATTGCTTGCTGTGTGTCATCCAAACACATCCAACCAGAAAAGACATTTTTCATAGCAAAGCAGTGATCACTTAAAAATATTTAAAAACCCCAACCATATTTCTTATATACAACCCAAAGACCAAGAATATTTATTTCCAACAACTAAAAAATATTTTGCATTTTGTCTTGTGAAGTGCAGGAAAATAAATAAAAATGCAGGTAAAACACAGAACTAGAATGTAGAAAAATACAGAAGACATATTTCTTTGTAAGCACATGCATGGAATTCCTCTGGCTCCTGGAAAAACTGAGTCATTCTACTCTTACGAACAGATTTTTCTGCTCTGGTTTAGCCATCTAGAATTTAGGTGTTAAGGCTGAGCAAGGTAGTAAGACAATCCTTTCACAGCTACTGGAGAAAAATAGGCACCTCTGTAAAGTACCTTATTCACTTTCTGCAGTGGGCAGGGGAATCTCATGCTATGTGCTATAAACTTCCTGGGTTTTGGACAAATGTAGTAGATTGTGGATCATAATTGTTCTGGGCAGACATCAGGGCCTTACTGATGTTTTGGAGAATTCCTGGTTTTTCCTAGAGTATCAACAAACTACCACCAAAATGAAAAGTAAGATGCAACAATTTTATGAATTAAATATTAAAATAATTTAATAATAAAATAATACAATATTAAAAATAAACCAAAATGCAATTTCCTGCAAATCTGATGGGTGCTATGAGGACTAGATTAATTTTCCAGAGAAGTTAAGACCTAGATTCAGGAATCATAATATTATTCAAAGAAACGATCTACTTTCCCTACTATACCTTTAAACATTCAATAGGTCCTTGAATTAATTCTCACAGTGAACAGAAGTCCTGAAAAATTTTTGTGGAAGTAAAAGAAAGAGTTCAATATGTAAGGCGAGATTATAGAATTTAACATTTGGTACAAATACTCCCCCAAAAGGAAAAAGAGGAAAAAAGCAGAAATATCTTGAATAGATGTATCTAGACATGGACTGGATGATTGCCTATAGAAATTAATATCTCCAGACACTCAGTAACTGCAGTATTTGGTAGTAGACTAGATAAGGTGCTAAAGTATCTGCATGGCATGGGTACATCTCACAGCGTCAGATTAGCCTGCAATAAAGTTTTTAGTGAAATTGGTTTTCTGCAAGAAGGCAGCACTTCTGATAGCTCTGTTGAGGTATGAAATACAATTTTATATTTATGCCAGGAGCAACTGATTGCAAACCACATTGTCCTGGTTTGTGAACTTGTCATGGTCACATCAAGAACTGTACCAACACCTGCCAGCAGTGAGGCCCTGCTGTTTCCTCAAGCTGTCTTGACTTCACTTGAATTTCTATTGTAGGGGCTTTCCTGAAATTTGGTACAAAAATATTTTTAGTTAGTCATGTGATTCACCTGCAGTGTGGTATTAAGGGATACATAGTGTGAGGAATTTAAATAGAGTGTGGTGATTTTTTCCTTCCCTGATTACCTTTGTGTATGGATTTTGTGTATGGATTTTGTGTCATGATGTTGCATGGTAAGATGCTTTTCTGGATAGGTCCTCAGGAATAATTTCTATTTTTTCTGTTCCTGAAGTTAAAAAGCTAAGTAGGAGGTACCCTAGGAGTATACAGAGCAGTGCTAGGGAAGCCATGATGTCAGTCAGAATCATGAAGATGTAGGAAAGATCAGACTTGCCTGACTCAGCAGGGCAGGAGAAGACCTGGCTGCCAAAATGTCACTTTGCAGTAGCAGCTTCAGCAGCATTTGGTCACAGGAGTGACCATGGCTCAGTTCAGCAGCAGCACCTGAATGCACACCCTTGTTAGCAACAGAAATGCAATCTGCATGGTTTGATCTCTGTGGGTGAGGCCTGGTTTAGTGTATGTCTTGTGATGCACCATAGTATGTCCCCAGGACAGGGGGCAAGGGAACAACTCAGGGCACTGTGAGGTTGGGAGCCAGCAAAGCAGTTGGTAGGAGAAAACAGTGCTGGAGATCTCCAGGGGTGGCAGGGCTGCTTCCATCCTACATTTCAATGCAACAGGCTCTCTGGTGAGAGGAGTTCATCCACAAGGCCATTTCCATGATGTTTAAGGATTTCTGATGGTTAGAAAGAACCCAAGCAGGCAGTTAAATCAAAACACTCATGGAAAAAGATACCAGAAGATATGCCTAAAGCAGTGCAGTCTGAAATGAGAGGTAGGCCCAAACCTAAAGGATGTAAAAAGAAACAAACCTAGGGATTTAAAGATAGAAAAATCATAGAGAAAGCTAAATGAACCCATTGGATTAGACTTGTGTGTTGTGCTCTAGGCGAAAGCAAGATTAACTTTATTGAGGTCAATAAATAAACCTCCCGTTCAGAAGCAAATTACTTAATTTAGCTCTGTGGTGAGACAGAGCCATCTGTAATGCCCACGCATCACCAGAACAGTTCTATAAATAACTCTCACTGTTGCACTAAAGCAGAAGAGAATTAAAGCTCTCATTTAGCTCCCTTGTAAAGACAAAATACAGGGTTTTTACTGCATGTGAGCAGTGTAAGTGGTTACTTCATGCTGGTGAATGATAGCTATCACAAAAACCTTCCCAGAACACAGGGAGGCACACTTATTTTTTCCTTTGGAGCTACTATTTCTAGATCAGTAATATAAAAAGAAAACCTTCCTTCTCCCCACCCCCACTCCCATCCCCAGACTCCTCCAAAAGAAAGGAGTTAAGTGCAATTGAAAACCAAGTCATTGGATATGTTGAAATCTGGGTTCCCAAAACCATTTCAGACACATACAGTAACTGTGTTAAGGACCATTTTATGTCCCTTCATTTTTCTTCAATACTTATTTTGATTGTATAGGTCCCCTATCAGGTGTCCATGAAGAATACACTGCACTGCAAATAAGTTCTGTTTCAAATATATTAACCAATTCAGTGACAGTCTTACTTTTTTCATACTTTTTCTTACTTTTAGTAACTTGAATGTTACTAACTTCAATGTATGCAGTACCAGAAGAAGTTCTGTGCTTTTTTTCTAATGAGTATCTTTAATTGAAATCTTACCATGAGTGGCAAAGGGAAATAGCCAGAATGCAGTATTTCATACTGACTTGAGATCCATGAGAAATGAAGACAGAGATAGAATGATGGAGGAAAGAATATCAATGGTCAGATGAATCAGTGTGTTAGGCATACACTGCTGTTTGTCATTGTCCACACAGCTCCTAGGGAGTTGTGTGGATAGAAGGATCTCATTTTGGCGGAAAAAATTACCTATCAACTTTGATAGCTGTGAGTAAAAGTAAGGGAATTGGTAAAACACTTTATTCATTTATCCTTGGGGTATCTCTACATTTATTATTTTTTATCCATACATGTTGCTTTATTTGTTATCTAGAATTCTGCAAGTCATTGACAGTATCAGCTGACACTACACAGGAAGGTGATATCTACAACAGCAAATCTTCAAAGGCGCTGATCAGACATTATTGCAAAGAAAACACTTGAAAACATTTCCACTATGATCTAGAAAGGTAGTCCTCTTTGGGATAGTAGACCAGATCCACAGAAACATTTTTAATTTGGCATCATGGTCTCCTACTACCAAATAGACCTGCACTTTTCTTTATGACCATGCCATTTTTACTCTCTGTAAAATCCATAAATCTCAAGGTACCTTGCACATAGTCAAGGAAGGTCTACAGGGTCGGTCACTGAAGGTTTAAGGTGAGATCACTAGTTTTACACTGAAGCAGATGAAGCATCAACATGTCTCTGCTATATAACATGAAGAAAAGTCTCTACAGGAAAAAGGGGTATGGGATCAAGCAAGTGTGTTTGAGAGAGCAAGTGGTAATAATAGCCATTTCCTTAAGAAATATGTGTTAGTTTAAGACATGACAAATTTATACAAAGGCATGACACCTCAGACACCTGGTAAGATATGCTTTTCCCAGAAGCAGGTATGTCCAACCTGTTTTCTCATCTTTCATGTGAGTTCAGAGAAAAACCTTTCTTAACTAAGCTTTTAATGAGATAAATGTAAGAGCAGAGGATATGAGACAGATACGGCAGTGACTTCTCTAAACTTTTTTTTTTTTAATGTAGTGCTTTGCTTGAGCAATCAGAACAGATAGATAAGTTTTCTAAGGGAAGGAGGAAATGCAGGTGCCAATGTCTGGTTGACATAGTGTTAAACAGATGGTGCCCAGTGTCTTAAGAGTAGAAGATATGGAGTTTCATCTGCCTATGTCTAAACCAGTAAATGAAAGGGACAGGGGCTGCTGCCTCTCCCTGATGAAGGCATATAGTGAGACACAGAGCACTTCCAAGGACCAGACTTTTTCCTTGAAAACAGAGCGACCTTACATCTTGTGCTTCCCATTTGCACCCTAATGGACCATGCTGTCCTCTGGGGAAAGTAGTTAACACAGCCCAAACCTGCTTCTGGGAGCATGCCAGGGGCTGCATGTCATGGGCATTCCTGCATTACTGCTGGTGGCCCTGCCCTCACCCTCTTTGCATTACTAGTACACGTGTATTCTCAAAGGCCAAAAATGTAGTGATCTTTTGAATCTATTGAGGCTGGCACTTTATTGTTAAGTGGAAAAACTTCTGCAATATTTTTCATACAAAAGCGCGTACAGGAATTTTCTTTCCTGTAATTTTACAGCAGGATCAAAGGACCTGTAAGAAGACATTTACAGCAGGAATAAGCATGAAAATACAAAGGAAAGACAATGCAATAAAAGCAGAGAAGACTTCAGGCCTTCATCTTTCTTAAATATTTATTATACCCACTTCTGACAATGCATTATTGCTTTTCTTTCTCTTTCATGTCTCCACCTCTTTATTCCTCACTCCTCTTTTTCTAATTCTCATCAGTAAAAATGTTTTCATTTCTTTTTTAATCCACTTACTATGACAAGCCCTGCTGCCTATTGCCCTCTGGCTCTTCAACCTATGGTTTCTCCCTCTGTTAAAGAATATTTCTGCCAGCTACATGTTATGACTAATTGACATAAAACATTTCTATCAAAAAAAAAAAAAAAAAATTTGGCAAATTATGGTACGAAGAATTTTTGCATTTGTTTGAAAACTACTGCATGGAAGCACTGAAATACGTTATCAGAGAGTCTAAAGGCAGTACATTTTAACAATCTTAGAAAGCAACAAGATGCTGACAAATGCATAAATGGCAAAGAAAATACAATAGAATACTTATGTACATTCTGATTTAAACAGTTTCAACTCAGTGGTCCTCCATTTTTACCATTCAGTTATGTGAATAAAAGGAGATTTTCACCAAGCTTCTTATCCCCTGTACCTTGCACTTGGTCTTGTTAAACCTCATGACACCAGCCTGCTTTTTGGGCTGGTCCAGGTCCCTCTAGATAGCATCCCATCCTTCAGGTGTGTCAACTGCACCACTCAGCTCAGTGTCATCTGCAAATTTGCTGAGGATGCACTCGAGCCCTTCATCTGTCATTAATGAATATATTAAATAACAACTGTTCCCAATATGAACCACGGAGGGACACCACTTGTCACAGAATTCTTTGTGATAACTGATTTGCTGAATTTATACCAACACAGTCTGCTTGTGTAAAATGCGCTTTGTTCACCATTCACATGGCAATAAAGAACATTGAAAATCATAAATTTTTATTCAGCAAACAAATCTGTTTAAATGGTGTTAAAGTGAGAATTGTTCATTACAAAAAAAAAAGAACCTGAAAATTCATGAAGCCCATGTTATCCAAATTGCAATCCTGGGGACCTAGGAACTGTTCTATGACTCCAAGAGCAAGGTCTGATTAAAGTCACACAACTGAACAGATGTCCCCTTTCCTCCATAGACAATGTGACCTTTTTCACACTTCTCCTTCACAAAAATTCCTGGCCCACCTTAGTGGTGTGCACAGCACCTTAAATGGATTACAGTTGCTCCAAGGAACACCACGTAATTAAATTGTGAAGAATCATAAATAGAATTTTTGCTTTAATATCTTATTCAGACCATTTCTTGAGTCAACTGGCTCTAAGTCTTGACCATATATTGAATACTAACATTAAAAGTATTTGATTTTTATTTGATTTGATTTAATATAAATATTAATAACATCACCTAATATTTAATGCCAGGGACAAGTGTCTCCTTAATTCAGAGAGACATCAAATAATATATTTTTTCTCTTTTACTTTAATTGTTATTTATATCTGTGTTAGGGCTGCAAAGTGCTACCTAGTTTTTGATCAATGTTTTTATGGTGATAAAAAATAAAGCTTTTTTACTTCTATTTTAAGTGGCTTCCATCCTCCTTTTCCCTCCACAACTTGTTCCTGTCCATCAGCTAGAACAGGGCCATTTGATCTGGAACAGCTGAGAGGGTAGAGATTTCTGGAAAGCAGTGCAGAACAAGGATGGGGAAATCCTATTAGTGACTCTCAGGTCCCCAAGATGTGCAGATGAATGTCAAATCAACTGGCTGCCTGGCTGCCTTTTAATCTCTGGTGAGTGGTTAATAGGAAAAAGAGGGTTTTAATCTTTTTATTCCATATCACTTTGCAGCTGAGCTCTGTGGGCAAAATGAATAGTAAACGTTTCAAATCACAGATGGAATTGTTGCTCTGAAGCTTTGGCTTAAGTAGAGACCAGTTTTGATAACAAGCTGGTAAAGCTCTCACTGGGAGAAAGTCGGGGTTGGCATCCTGCCTGGATCACACCATCATCAGCAGAAAGATTTGCATTCACACCAGCTGCACTAAAGCTCCCCACAGTATCCTAAAAAATTTCTTGGTCTGAAAATGATTATATACCTCTTTATTGAAGAACTTCAGAGTTTACTCATCCTTCAAACAAAAGAGCATGTAGGAGCTAAGAGGGATTTTAAAGCTCCAGGACTATAATTTTGTACCACTAAAAAACCAATAAAATTGTCATTCTTGAGTAGAAGTGGCAATGTAATCTTACATCTCAAGAAATTGGGACAGACTGGAGTGTTAGGTTAATTGACGATAATGGTTTCCAGTTCTTCACTGCACAATTTAAATACAGCAAGTACATCTCAGTTTCTGCCAATATATGAATGCCAGCAACAGTATTGTGTTAAAGCAGTTCAGAGATTAATAATTTCCCTTTCCACACAGCACCTAACCTCTAATACATTTACTCCATCTACTAATGGTGCAACATTTATGGGAGTCTCAAGGAGAAGTCCAAGGTGTAATTCACAGTGGCATCATATTCTCACACAGGTGCTGTTGCAGAAGTTTTAAAGTAATTTTTCTCTTGATTTTGAGAAGTAAGGCTCTAAGAGACTAGTGACTTCTCAAAATGATTCTCTGTTGTTGCCTGTCACTTTTGGGGCCCTATATGACTTCTTGTGCTGGGTGTCCATAGCAAGAATAGAGCTGTTAGAAGTGGGGAGAAGCAAGTCCATGCTGATATTGGTTTGCTGATTGCCATGGTAAAAAGGGAATTACTGTGCCTATAAATGGTCAAGATGTACATTGCTACCAGTGCTCCTCACAGCTATGTTCTTATCGTAACCTTAAGAGGAGTTATCTAGCACATCTCAGAATCACACAAATTATCACAGACAACAAATGTGGGGTGGAATTAGTCACATCCATGCTTTATTCAGGGACATGTGCCCTCAGCCTATCTCCTAGGAGCTTGTGCTGCCCCTGGTGAAAGATTTCTAGCATTTCCACCACTGCTGGCTTGCTGCATCTTCTACACCCTGTTACTTTACTGTGCTGCTGCACTTAAGGGTTTGTACCCAACACTGCAGCCCAGTGCCTACCACAATCTCTCTGTGCCTTTGTAACACGCTCTGATTTATGACACTGAGGACATTATGAGGAAAAAAATGCCTTTTGTTTTGAGAGGAAAAATATGCTATTTCCATTTAAAAAAAAAAAATCGATTTTTTGTTATCAGCAGATGATGGAAGGAAGGAGCCAAAACCAAATTTCTAACTTTTCTATTAAACTATATAATGAAACAAGAAACTTTTCTGTTCCATTGAATTTAAGACTACTACTGTTTGCATATAGCTATGTACACTTATTTCTAAACACCCTCATGGACTCTAGAACTTCAATAACAGAATTTTAAAAATTAGCTGAATGAGGGGAAAGAATATGTGTCCAATTTATACAAAACAAATGAGTATGTGTAGTGGTTTTTGCAGGATAAATTAGATAAAACATGAGAAAATTATCCATTGCTCTGAAAGACACATTTGAAATATAAATGCCTTATTATGTTACAAATAAATTCTGGGAGGTACTGAGTAATAGCTGGCCATCACACATCAGGTTTTGGGCAAGATAAAGCCTTCCATAGTGATGTCAAATTACATGAACCTTCTTCGACATGTTGTTTAAATAAACATTGGCAAATTGACAGTATCACACTGTCTGGAACAGCAATAAGAAAACATACCCTAGTGCAAGTGGAGGAAGGCAGTAGCTGGAAAAACATATTTGGGTTAACTGCTGAATTTGGGTCCATCTACAAGCATAAGAGGTTTGAACATTATGGGCAATCATTTTTATCTTTTTTAGTTTTTTCTGAACCAGAATCTAGATTAATTTAACAGAGATACAGAAAGATTTTTTTTTACGATGCAGCTCCATTTTAGTTTGCAGTAAAATTCAGTAACTGTTGAATTATCAGTGACTGGATGTTGGCACAAAGAAAGCTAAAATGAATTATTCATAACAATTAGCATAAAAGTGTAAAATTTCACAGGAGAGATTAAACTGGAGTGACTCATTCAATCTATCCTGCTGTTTACAGAGGTTTCAATAACCTAGTGAGGGCGGAAAAATTTGCCATGAGACTCAGGCCTCAGGTCAGGTAAAGAGACGTTTTGAATGAGTTAATTATAAAAGCTGTGTTTGAGTAATGTGTTGTCAAAAACAGGGTTGAAAGGTACTAACAGTTTCCATGCAGTGGGTCTTTGGCTAAATACAGAATAACAGGCTCTTTCACAGATGGTGGATGTGTTAGGTCAATGGAACCAGCAATCAAGTCAGTCCACAGAGAGTAACTCAAAACATTACTCAAAGCAATGGGATCATGATCACAAGCTAGGACACTACACTGCTGGATATCCGTATGCATTTCAGGCTGTAGGCAATGGCACAGTCCTTCAGAAAATAAAACATTTCAAGAAGCAGCAAAAAATTAGATCTTCTCTGTCCCAGACAGAAGGTTCACACGTGACTTTTGATAGCAAAGAAATTGCCCATTTAATATATGCAAGAAAACACCTTCCTGTAAATCCCATGTAAACAGCAATACAAATCCTCTTGACATTTGTCCCTCTATCACAATTAATCTTGCAAGTGCCTGATCATTAACTGTTAACTCTGATTAATGGGGCATAATATATTCAGAAGCAAAAGATTTAGATGATAAGAAAGATGGCATTTTTATAGTTCCATAAGGGCCCTAGACATGTGTCTGTATCTGACCACAATAGTTTGAGGTCCTTTCTGAGGTCATCTAATATATATCTGTGACATCACAGATCTTTTAAGAAAAATTTAAAGGATGGTGAGATTTTCACTGGAAGACAGTTGTGAAAGAACATTCTGGGACATACATCAAGATGAAGAATAAAGTTAAAAGAGAATTCATATGACTAGGAGGCTATAGCAGAAGGAAACTGCTAGTAAGTATTTGCAATTTGTCATGGAACTTGAAGAGAATTCTCCCTGGAGCTGTGAAAACGTTCACAGTTAAAGTTCAGACTAAGTAAGATGTGATAAGAAAAATTCAATTTCTCTGTAAACATATGCCCATGTTTTAAATAAGCTTGGTTAGTTGGAAGAATATTTTGTGCAAGAAAAATGTTTTGCCCCAATTCTTTACAAGCTAACAGGTAATTTAAAATTAGATGAATGTCTATATTGCATTCTCAGTATTCGCTCATTTTCTTGGATGATTCCTGCTGATTGCAATGATGTTGAACTGTCAGTTTTCTAAATATCAGCTGAGTAGCAATCTCTGTGTAAGCAGGTCTATTTTGCACAGTATTTGCAGGTCTTGAAGTACAGAGATTCAGGTAAAATCTCCCAAGGCACAATTTCGCTACAAAGGGAAACAGTCAGAGGAAGACTTTGATGGATAACAAATTAAAGTAATTCATTGACAAGACAGGGCCAAGTTCAGGTATTCAGCACCAATTCTGAGAGCCCAGCAGCCTGCTGGGATTTTTTACCAGGATGTTAACAGAAATAATTACCATTTTTGGTTATCAGACTACCTCAAAAACTCCTAAGTTGATTCTGTACTTCTGATAACAAGAAGAATTACAAGGACATTTGCTTAGTCATGTTTTCACTCAGTTCATTTCTGTTCTGCCTGCACTCTGCAGAATCACAGAGAGTCAAAGCTTCTGGGAAAAAGCTTCAGGATTTAATAAGTGCAATATTTTGTAAGACTGGTTTCCTTAGAGTCTCCTGACCCTTTCTTTTACAGAAGCATTTTAGTATCTTTTAAGAATTTCTGGATATCTTTGTGCAAAAAGTGAGACATATAGATATGAATCTGATTTTCCTAAGAAGCTTGATTTCTATGTCATGGAAGGATTATTCATTTCTATAGTATTTTATTTTAAGCTTTACCTTTCTGTGAATTATTTCAACAACTACTGTTCTTTTTCAGTTTGATGGTTCAAGTTCTGACTTCATGAGCAGTATTTTGCTGTTACTTATTTATTAAGACAGTACTGTTTTATGAACACATCATGCCAATGTAACTGTAATTGTGTTTTCACACTATTTAAAAATATGAAAGCAAAAATATGCTTCAAATACAGTACAAGTACTCCAATCTTATAGATGAAGGAGAACAAGAAAAGAAGTACAACTGTGATGGGAGAACAGAATAGAAGTAAAAAATCATGAAGATATATTAGCCTCTGATTTCAGTAAGAATCATGACGTTAAAAACAGAATCATTAAATATTTGCATTTGAAATGCACTTCCAGAGGCCATCGTCCACTATTCACTCCCTGCTCCACCAACTCGAAGAAAATCTAACCAGAGCAAATTGCTCAGGGCCACGTCTTGTTGATTCTCGACCATCTCCAAGAATGCAGAGTCCACAGCAACTCTGGCCAACCAGTTTTGGACCAACCTTATGTTTAAAAAATAATAACATTGTATTGTTATGTTATAATGAATCACAATTTACCATGTTCCAACTTTTCCACTCTTCCTAGGGACAAAGATAATCTAGTCATTGGAGATGAGGATATGAACATGGAAACAATCATAATTAAGAAGGAAACAAAGCGGTTAATGATCTTAAGATTGTTACTTAATTAATGTGAGTAGAAATTGATCTAAATGTTTGGAACACTGCAAGTCATGCTGAAGAAAGAATTGTTGAGTTTCAGAGAGATTAGTAACAAAGGCTTCTAAAGATAACCACTGGCAGTGAATTCTTAATGTTTTCATTAGTAATCTGGGCAGCAAAATAACACTTTGTTAATGCAATTTGCTGACAACATAAACTTGGAAGATAAGAACAGTACAGAGAAAAATCAGAACTGTGTAGACACATAAATACATAACTTTAAAGTGAGCAAAAAACATAAACATATCAGATTTAATAATATAAAATGCATGTAAGTAAGCCTCACATATGCCTCTCCCAAGTTTACACTTTTTAACACGCCTGTGGGTCTTGGGCCAAGGCTCAGCCCACTCCCTTGTTAGGGCTAGGAGAGAGACAAATTTTAGAAAGCTGGTAAACCATGGTGATCAAAATAATGTCTAGGCCATTTATACCTGCTTGGGAATAAGATTCAGTCCCAGACTAGGGCTTGGGCTAGATTTTGAGGTTAGTGTTCAGAGAAACAAAGGTTAGAGCCTCTCTCACAATCTGTTTTTAATGTGAAGCACCACTGCATCGGGTTTGTGTAACAAGATTTATGGTATGCCAGTCAGGTCCAGGGTGGATCTGCCTCTGACCAAGGCCAAACCCATCAGTGATGGTGGGATAATAAACATAAGAAATGGAAAATCTGCTGTGTAACAGCAGTTGTGGAGAGAGGAGTGAAACTACATAGAAGAAAGCTCTGCAGACACCAAGATCAGTGAAGAAGGAGGGGGAAGAGGGGCTTCAGGCACCAGAGCAGAGATTCCGCTGCAGCCTGTGGTGCAGCCCATGGTGAGGCAGCTGTGCCCCTGCAGCCCATGGAGGTCCATGGTGAAGCAGACATCCACCTGCAGCCCATGCGGAACCCAATGCCAGAGCAGGTGGATGCCCAAAGGAGTCTGTGACCAGTGGGAAGCCCAAGCTGGAGCAGGTTGTGAAGAACTGCAGCCCATGGGAAGGACTTCTGTTCATGGAGGACTGTCTCCTGTGTGAGAGACCCCATGCTAGAGGAGGGGAAGTGTGTGAGGAGGGGGAAGGAGCAACAGAGACAATGTATGATGAACAGGCCACAGTCCATAACCTCCAGCCCCTATCCCTCTGCACCACTGTGGGGAGGAGATAGAGACTGGGAGTCAGGTTGAGCCCAGGAAGAAGGGAAAGATGGGAGAAAGGTGTTCTGAAATTTGGGTGGTTTTCTCATTTTCCTGTTCTGATTCAATTTTCAAAAAATTCAAATAATTTCTCCAAGTCAAGTCTGTTTTACCTGTGACAGTGATTGGTGAGTGATTGTCGCAGCGAGCGGATGTCGAAACACGGGAAGGCGAAGGGTCAAGTCATAAAAGATCCCCTTTATTAATTAAATTCAGCTTTTATATACAAAATGGATTCCCACCTGATTGGTCACTTATTGAACGCCCCCCCGTAGCAATTGGCTACCTTGATTCATGAGAGTTTCACTACCTTTATCTTAGTTTATATAAGCAAATACATTCTTTCTCACGAGAAAGAGGTTTCTGTGCTGTGACAAGTGATCTTCCCTGTCCTTATCCCAAACCACAAGACTGTCATTTCTCCCCTGTCCAGCTGAGGAGGGGAGTGATAGAGCAGCTCTGATGGGCATCTGATTCCTATCGGGGTCAATTCACCACAACCACTAAGCAATTTCTAAGCAGTTTCTAAGGTGAGGAAACAAACCTTACTTTCCAGACTATCGGGTTCATCCAACCATGAAAGCACTAGTCCTAACATAATTAATGTCTGCCACAGCAAATATAATCTGCAAGGGAACAATACAGCTGTTAATTTTCTCCATACACAGTGGGTCTAGTTGTCTTATCCTGATGTCAAACATTATCTTGCTCAAATACCAAAGAAGAAAACTAACCCTATGTATGGCTAGTTTTGAACATTCAGCATTGGATTGTACTGGTGTGTGAACACAGGAACTGATACTAGTGTGTATTAAGATTTTGAGGACTTATTTAAATCACTTAGCACTGCTGAATTGGATTTACTTTATGAGTCTCCTTTTGCTGTACACGCAAGTTCTCCTGACACGCTTGTATGAAGAGCTGAAATAGTGAAAGTAGGATCAGGGTAGTGGCAGAAATGTCATGTAATAGTGAAGTCACTTGTCTGATAAAGGCTACAGGAGAGAGAGGATGGGTAGAAAAGGCTTCTAATAGCATCCAGGTTAAATGGATTATTGAGTGCACACTGGGGAAATGGAACTAATTAAGAGGTAGCATAGTACTCTCCTAACATTTATAATCTTATAAGGGACCCTCTTTACTTACCTTTTTCCAGCATTACAAACAGAGAAAATGAGGTTTGGAAGAGAGAAAGATTTTTGAAGAGCACGTTACCAGTGTGCAGAAGGGATAATTTCAGTGGTGACTGTGGAACATCTGGCTCACTTTTATACTTCTGGTGTCTGGGAGTCCTGAACACACTTGACTTTGACTCCCCTGGGCTCCCACCTACACTGTCTTACAGTAGAAGTGCACCCACACACAAAATATTAATCTAATTAATTAGGTTAATTAATAAATTAACTGTCTTGTTAGTAATGTGCTAAAGAGTGATGAGCAGTTGAGGCTTCATAGACATTAGAAGGTATAGAATAATATTATTATTCTACTTATTAAGGGTCACAGTATTCTTACTATTAAAAATACAGATTAATACAAAGAAATCATGTCATCTGGCTCATGAGATTGGAGAGAAACAGAATTTGTCCCACTACTGAAGGACTCCCTTAATCAGTTATGGATAGGTTGTATACCTGAAACTGTTAGAGATTACTGGCAAGAGTAGATACAGCTGAGAAAGAAAGGGTGTAACAGTGTCTCAGCACTGCTCAGTGTTAGAGGATAAGGAGGTGGCTTTTTGATACTGCTTACCTACCTCCTCTTCTCACTTAACACTTCAACCATACCCCTACATGTATACTGTTATCACATTGTGTAGGCAATTCACCTGGCTGTGAACTTTTGTTAGTACCAAAAATGAGCCCCTGATAATTATGGATATGCTGGGAAAGTCAACACTGCTTGCCAGCTCTCAAGGTTATGAGTACCTGTAGCAAGATTTTTCACTAGAACTTCTTGGGCACATTCACAAGAATAAGTAAACCGCCGATTTTAATTACTTGTGATGCAGGAGATTTTCAGGTAAAAATGACACATCATAATTTTCTTTTCTTTCTGGAAATGACTGGACCACAGAACTTGAAATTACAATAAATTGCTTTAGGTTACCATCAGGACTGGACATATGCTTAAATACTTCAGATCTGGCAATTGAAGAAAGGAAAAGCAGTAGTGTGAATTACAGGCATCATTAAGCACATTGCTTATAGTGAAATTGGACTGTTCATTAAACTATAGTTCTTAGCAATTAGACCTTTAAATATGGTGTATTATAAAAATTATAGCAATCACCATGATAATTAAATGAGTCATCTATGATTACACCTGAGCTTAATGTCATGCTTAAGGCAAGAGGTGCACATCGGGCTTTAAAATGTTAATTGGCCTTTAGGAAAAAAGAATTAGATTGACATAATATGAAAGACTAGATGGTACTTTGTTCCTGTGTAATAGAGTGTAGGATAATAGCAACTTTCCCTATGAGTCTTCATGACCTCCTTGGACTTCTGTAAAGGAATTCTACCTGTAGACATAAAAATTAATTTATTTTACAACTTTTTATATTAAGCAAGACAACCACTTGTCCTTTTTTTGCTCAAATTTTCAAGAATTTAAACATTTTATTAATAAGAGTGTTAACTTTGCTAGTGGACACTCCTGTAGGCATCATTCATTATTGACTGGCATGTGAACCTGCGGTATTTAATGTTTTAAGTTAGCAGTAAAACCAAGTGAATAAAACACTGAGCTTTCAGGAAACATCTGATACTAAGTAGTACTTGGGAGTGACATAGTACTCCTGCATGATGTTATTATTAGGATGTACAGGATCAGGCTGTCTATATCTACAAAGCTTGAACAGGCTGCAGGAGCCTGAAACAGCCTTAACAGGTCTCGCAAAGCAATTCTCAGATTAACATTGCACTCATCTGCCAATCAAAAGGTAACTGAGATGTTTCCTTTCATTTCTCCTCCTCCTAATAGTCCGTGATGGCTGCAAAAGCATCGCCTCAGTGTTCCATACTCCACCTGTGACATTTCCGTATGTTACTTCCAGCTCTTATTTCTCTTCATCTCTAGCTCCCTGTGCAGGTAGAGCTGATGCTGGGGCATCCATAACACAGCTAAAATGACTGTGTTACAATTACAGGTATCTTTACCTATGGAACCTTTCATTCCTTTTTCTGTTTGTCTGCTTATATTTTCTTTTACTCTTTGTTACTTCACCCTACACATGACATTGAAAAAAGTCTTTGGTCTCAGACCTGAGTGCAGATGCAAGAGCTAAAAGAATCCTGATTTTTGTCAGAGAGCTTTGTAACTCTGTAAGCAAATAAAAGAAACAAATAAAATCAATCTACATGAGGGACTCTCCTATGCTCTCTGCCCTGGGAGTAGGAAGATGACAAACTCCATTATTTTGCTATCAGATGCCCACTCCAATAAAAATCAAAAGCTATTTGAGATGCTCTGTGATATCTCACATTGCCACTAGCCAGTGATCCAGAAAGACATGGACCTTTCACAGGTTTTCAGCAGCTGTGTTTTATTCAGTCTATTAAGCACCTCTCGTCTGTTCCAGAGACAAACATGTTAGTGGTAATTTTAGGTAAAAATCTGTGTGAACTTTTTCCCCGTGCACTTATTTGTTTCTCTGATGACAGAGAAATGCTATGCTTCTGTGAGGAGACCAAAATTTCCCTAAGAACTCCCTTAAGATAGGACTTGCTGCCATACCCCTCAGGGGCATCTGAATGAGTCTGCTCCAAAATGCAGTCTTCTTCCTACAGAGTGAGGTGGGGACAGCACACAGTTAGTGTTGGTAGGTTGGGAATCTTCAGATGTGAGAATACGCTTCCCTACCTCTGGAAAAGGCTATTTAAATCTGTATTGTCTAAGGACCCAAATGAGGGCATTTGTAATCAAATGACTCCAGGAAAACTTGGAATCTAGATGAAAACCTTCTGCCAAGGGGAACTGAAGATTGCTCCCACACCTCCCTGTTTTACTTGGGGAAATCTGTATGACAATGTCCTGATTTTAAGCCAAGCTGGAGATGAAACACCATGCAGCCATCCAGTGGGATCGGGGAGGGAATTGGAGGATGAGGGGTACATTTGGAGTGATGCAATAACAAAGAGACAGGATGCCCATAGAGTAGGCAACCCTGAACACCTCACAAACGAACCACCTGTTTAGCACCCTTTTTCCCTTCTATGCTTCTTTTGCTTTGTAATTTAAGCAGCTCTGCAGGAAAGACTTCAGACTCACAAAGGCAGGTGACTCAAGGCAGTGTCCTCTAGGTTTACTCCCCAGTTTACTCTGAGCCAAATGTACTATGCACACCAGTGTTGTACTATATTGTGCCCTGCACTCAAAAAAAACCCCAAAAAAACCCAAAAACAAACCAACAACAAAAAAAACCAAGAAAGCATAGTCAAAGAGACAAAACATTAGTAAGAGAGAGATGGCTGACAAAAACCCTTTGGCAGAAACTCCTGGTGTCCACAGAACTTTGTGGACTAAGAAAATGATAGCAGCATTCACATCAGGTGCTTTCAGGATCGGGAATGTTAGACAAGTGACAAACACAAACATGGGTAATTAGCCCACACAGCATGAGCCAGAACCTCTGGGGAGCAATAAAATTAAACATGAATTTGTTCTCTGCTTCTAAGATGTGCTACAAGTAGGCATGCATAGGATTATGACTACTCTTGTCTGCAGTCTTAGGACCCTCTGCCTTATCTTTCTTAGGATCCCCGATGCTATAGAATCAATGATGATCTGAAACTCTGACTATGTAGAAGCCAAGAAAAGTGTATGACACATAACAGTGAAAAGTCCAAAGATCCACTTCAGCATCCTGATACAAGACCGTACGATGAAACTATCTGATGAAAACATGAACTATCACTGAGGCTGTTTGGAAGTTGCTCACATTTTCTGTGTTTCCTTGCTTAACTTTCCTTTTGTTTCCCTGTTACAACCTCTTGAGTGAATATAACCAGTTAATAGATCGGCTGCCTCAGTTTCTGCCTCTTTGTTTCTTTTCTCCCACGGATTTCTGGACTTGGAAACCCAACATGCTGTGTAGTACAGGCTACAGACACTTTGCAAGCCCCACATCTGATTCTGCTGCCTTGACAGTCACAGAAATGTTGTTACAGCTCACAAGGCTGGAGTAGTGCCAGCTAAATATAGTTTTAATAGGATTGTATTACCGGGTGACTGAGGAGGCTTAACTGCCATATGGTCTCTTTGGGCTGCTTTTCCAGTAGCACCACGAAAGTGAATTGCCCTTCCACAAGCTGTAGAAGCAAAGATCAAGAAGTAATATTAAGAGAGAGAATATGAAAGCAAAAGGTGTAAGGCAGTTTTATAGGTTAGCATAGGAGTCGTTCGTCATGAAGACTAAGTCCTAGTGAAAGAATGGCAGCAAATAAAGGGACAGAAGACATGAAGTTCACTATCCTGCAGCACATTTCCCTTCCAATGTGGAAGGTTATTTACTTGTGTTTCTTCAGTGTTTTCAAAACTCCTAAGAACCAAACCTTTAATATAACAGAAATGATCCAGTAGTTTTCAGAGAGCAAGCTTTGCAATTTCCACAGGAATACTGGGGAAAATAATCCTAGCAAGGACTAGGGGTGTCCTGATGAAAGTAGCTATTGACTTTTCATCAAATTCTTGAACTGGTAATTAAACCAAGTGAGATGAAGAACAAAGTAAGTGGTATTAAAATGTAATCAGTGATAAATGCAAATCTCAATAATCTAATTAGTGCTATTCTTCCTTGAGAGGCAGCAAGTAATAAAACCACAGAAGATTACAGTCTAAGATTAAGGCTACACTTCAGGACTTTCTGCTGTATAGCAGAAATTCTATTGCAAAACCAGTTACACGTTCATACCTGTCCTTCTATCACCATGGTTATTTCTTCATGGAAGATGTAGTTTTATTCTACCTATCCAGAGCATACAAAATACTGAGGCTGGTAGACAAACAGACTGGCAAAGACCTTCACGACTTAACATTGATGTTACAGATTTACCCTAAGAATTCACAGGCACTGTCTGAGCAACTGAGTACCTTAGTTTTACTTCTTTGTTGTTCAGAGTCAGTATCCATACATCAGAGCTCTTTCTAGCTGATCTCCCTGAGGGAAGCACAGGCACTGCCTCAAGAAAGATGTTTTCCCTTGTTGAGACAGACACATCAACACACCACCACAGATTAGTGATGTTATCTTTGCCAAAGAAAGCACTCCTCCATCAGCCTGTTTCCACCTACATAAGCAGTTTTGCCGGTATAAGGTTGTGAAACAGAGGACATGATTTGTTCACACTCCAATGATGGCAGTACTTGGTACAATTGAACTCTCTCAGCTTAAATTGAGGACTTTAAGCCAAAAGCATACAAGTTCTAGCCAGGATAGCAAGCGTTGGCTAAGCCAGCATCCTCCCTAACCATTTTGGTTGCACCGCCAAATGCCACTCGTAGGCCTGTCAAATGAATAGCGGGCATTTTCTGAATTTTGTTCAGCTCTTTTTAGGAAAACTCCGTGAGCTCCGTGGTTAGGAAAACCCCTTCCTACTGCTGCTCCTCATGGCGTCTCCACGAGAGGGCTCTGCTGGCATTCCTACACGGGCCGTGGGATGGGGCACCTCCGGCAGGCTCCTCTCAGCCCCCGGGACTGCCGGCTCTCTCCAGGGCAGTCCCTAGCAAACGGTCAGATTGGCTGAAAACACTTAAATACACAAAACTCAAATCTGGGAAGAAAAGAAAGAAGGAAAGAAGGAAAGAAGGAGAGAAGGAAAGAAGGAGAGAGAGAAAGAGACAGAAAGAAAGCAAGAAAGCAAGCAAGAATGAAGGCAAGAAAGAAAGGAACAGCAAAATCAAACGTCCACCATTTTTTCAGCCAAAAATGCTGGTCTTGACCCAATAAGGAGGTGCACCATGGGGCCTCTTTACAAAAGGGCCAAAGTTTGGGGTGGGAAGTTGAACCCTACGATAGGAGAAAAAACACAACAGAACAGTATGTCACAAGCTTTAGTCTCCAATGACTTTGGTTTCTCATATGCCTGAGAGCATCATTAGGGTTGATCTTCACTCCATGGCTGCTGTGTTTTCCTCAGCAGTGTAAATCCAGGTGAACAATGTCCACCTCTCTCCTCTGGGCAGTGTGGTATTTACTCACTTCATCGGAGGAGCTAAACTGTGAGATCACTTTGTTTCTAGTTTGTTCCTGTACAACTGGCCTCATACTCCCTCATATGGGAAATGTTCAGTCTGTATAACTCAGCATAGGTGAAAGGAAAACTGAGGCAAGGGCTCTCACCAGTGTACTAAACATAAAATCTTTCTGCACTGAATGATGAGATTTCTGAAACAGAAGTCGACTCTGATGTGCACAGAACTAGGTCACTCTCATGTCTAGAAATATATTGTTTGTTTCACCGTAGCAAGGGATTGGCTTTATATATTGGAAAGTTGTAGAATATTATTAGTTCTCTAAAAATATAACTAATTCCTACATTTCTGTCTAATAATTACAGAGGTTTTGCATGCTTAAGGCTGACTACATGTGAGGGTTTTTTCTATTTTTGCATATATATGAAATGTTGTTGTATTCTGCAAACTGAGCTTTCAAGACATTCTTGCAAAAACAGCTTCAGCAACCTGAAATAACTGTAAATCCAATATCAAAATAGCTGTTAGCCTAATATTACCTTTTTTCAATGTGTCTTATGAATTTGAGAACTCTAGAATTTTATTTAAATCCCAGAGACATCACTCAGGTGAAGAAAACTGTGACATTCCTGCAGGGATCAGGAGCAATAAGGAATGTAAAACACTCAACCCTGGTTGAGCTAACTACAGTCATCTTAGTTCATAGACTGAGCTGTCATGTGAGCCCAGAGCCCACACACCTGCTCACACCCTGACTCACATCTGGAATGAGACAACTGACCTTCCAGGCAGGAAAACTCGTGCCCAGGCTAGATCTGCCTCACACACTGGTTTTGCCCTGGTAGGTAGAATGCATACATCCATCTTGAATCCTAGCCCAGCAGACAGAGTCAGAATGAAAGTAACCACCAAATGTCTCTTATGCTTTAAGTACAGAGGGGAACAGAGCTGTGTATGTGCCAGTCTGTGTGGTCCTGGTGAAATGTGCTCTGATCTGAATTTGAAGACACAATCACAAATTTTAGCTGGTTCGAAATGCAGAAGGCAGCTGCCTGCTGCTTCCTCAGCACATCTTCAAAGATGTGCAGCATGCAGAGCACCCTGGCTCCCCAGTCATCTGTAACCTATGGCCAGCTGTAGCTCGTGGAGTGACACTTGCTTTGTCTTCAGTGGGTTTAGAATATTTTGCTACTTGCTCTAAGGGTAACAATGAAGCTCATTTTTGGCATCAGTGGTAGAATGTTAGTTCTGAAAGAAGAACTGTAACATGAACTCAAACATGGTGTAAAAGTCTCACACAAAATTGGATCAAAAGTCTAGAACTCCTTTAAGCCACAACACCCTATCACCTGTCCCCTTCCCACCTACATATGCCATTTTGGACTCCGTCACAACTACTGAGTTCACCTGAGAACTTTAACTGACCCCTGCCTCAGCTGAAACACCTGAATCTTGGTGGCACAGTGGTCTCAAGGAAGGGCATTTGACTAACACTTGCATTAACCCTTGGTAAGTGGCCTGCAGCTCTTAATTTCCAGACCATGCTGAAACACCTTCCAGTTCATTTGGCTTTTGATGAAGAAGGCTGATGATGAAGAGTAGCATTTTGGACAAAAAGATGTTAAAATCAGATGTTTGGCTTTTTGAATTTTATGTTGTGTCATTCCGGGTTTGATTAACTTTTAATGTGTTTTGTCCCAAATGCTAAGAGACATAATTTAATGAACTGGAAAATAAAACTGTTGATTCTCAGCATGACCGTTTAGAGATTGGAGCCCTTAGTCATCCTTGAGTCTGTGACATTTTTAAAGATTGCACAGGATTTTCATCACGTCCCTTCTGCTAAAGTCCTATTAAATCAGACACCTTACCTCTTCCCTCTCAGCAATTGACAGGAGGAGAACAGTCATTAGAATTAAAAGACCACACATGAGTTTGGAAAAGTAATGCATAAAGGTTTTTTAGAAAACCTAGAATGCATTAAAATCTTCTTAGTCAGTCTGAAACTGTGAAGTATTTTTCACTTGGCAGGCATCTTTCCAGCACATTTGCAGCTAGAAGTGAGTCTAGGCAAGGTATCTATCAGTCTGGGTGTATCTATTGATTACTTCTGCTGTAAGGGGAATATATGGTGTTGAGTAAACCCTATCTTGGTATCCATATAATTATTTTAAAAATAAAAGAGATAAGCAGAAGAAAGAAGAAATGTCAGCATCCATGGCAGTCAAGCACACTACACTCTCTTCTGGGTAAGCAGTCTATGTATCTAGAGGCAGGCACAAGGCTAACTCAAATGGAAGCTCTTTGCTGCTACAAGGATGGCTGTGGCTTACCTGCACCTTATTTCTTTCCTTGAATACTAGGCAGGAATTGCGACAGTTGTCCCAAAAGCACAATATATATATATTCCCATTTTTTATCAAATTTCAGTCTGAAGCCCATTTTTTCAGTATTTCAAATTTGAAACAGCTTTCTACAACCAGATTCACTAGAGTAGTGTCCTTTGCTTTGAAAATACTATCATGTGGGGAGTTGCCTGCTCTCTGAAATTCCTAGGATAATTCTGCTATGGGTGTTGCTATAAAACTCCGTGTTGAGGATTGTGTTCCATTGTCTTGATAACTTGCTTTTCACATTCTTCTGCACCTAATTAGATTCAGATCAAATGAAGCCATAAGTGCCTGGGGATAAAGAAAAACTCTTAAAGGGCAATTGGCTCAGTCAATGCAAGCCTCTAAGGGGAGTTTGAAGCAGATGCAGTGATTAATTGGTTATTTGAATTTTGCGTGAAGAACTGTTCTGACAGGACAGGTATTTTCATGCTGTCTAACTCAATTGCAAAAGCTGTTTGTGTAAGAAAAGTGCAGCATCAAAGAGATATTTAATGTGCACATGGGGACTGTATCATCAAAATAAGTATATGGAAGCTGTGAATATGTAATAATTAGTGTGGAGAGGCTAAAAGCATATTTCTGAAATCTACGATGTACTGAATAATTGCTTCAAAAGGGGTGATGTTAGTAATGGCATGCCAAGTAATAAATATTTATCTGAAATAAACTGACATCAGTAATTTAGAAGTAGTACTTGGAAAATGTAAATTCTTCTGTATTATGGTGAAGTCTTAACTAACATGCACCAAGCCAGCACAGCAATAGCTGGGAGCAAATGCAAGATCCATCGCTGAGAATCCATGCCCTAGCTCTGGTACCTGTTGCCTCCAATTCTTCATGGGAATGACAGTATTAGGAAAACTTCCTAAAATTTCACTCTGACCCTATCCTGCTCTGATTAGCCAGTGTTGAAAAGAAACTTCATACCCTACAGGTTCCAATCAGCCTAAGAATGAAAACTCTCAACTTCTGTTTAATTTACTAATTTGGGAGCAAAATACCTTCA
This sequence comes from Orthonyx spaldingii, assembly GCA_013397795.1. Taxonomy (NCBI): domain Eukaryota; kingdom Metazoa; phylum Chordata; class Aves; order Passeriformes; family Orthonychidae; genus Orthonyx; species Orthonyx spaldingii. Next base: position 75,045 of record VZTJ01002440.1, read on the forward strand.
GCAAGAGAAGTGATTTCACAGCCTTGGCTAAGGAGTTAGAGGTGTTTAGCCTGGAGATGATGAGGCTCAGGCATGACTTTATCACTCTCTACAACTCCCTGTAAGGAAGTTGTAGCCAGGTAGACATTGGCCTCTTCTCTCAGGCAACCAACCAGGATGATAGGACATAGTCTCAAACTGCATCAGGGGAGGTTTTGGAGGAATTTCTTCACAGAAAGAATGATCAAACACTGGAGTGGTCTGCCCAGGGAAGTGGTGGAGTCACTGTCCCTGGAGGTGCTTAAGTAAAGACTGGATGCGGCACTTAATGCCATGGTCTAGTCGATATGGTGGTGTTCATTGTAGATTGGACTTGATGATCACGGAAGTCTTTTCCAACCTAATTGGTTCTGTGATTCAGTAACTTGGTCCATTCCAGGCTGTAATTGTCCATCATTTTCTGTGGTATAACTTTGACCTTCCACATATGTTATTCAGGTCACATCGTTAGAGCACAGATTGTTTGGAGCTAAGCAACTAACAATCACCCTTGGAGTCTCTTTGGGCTCTGGTATTGGAAATACTTGCATTCGAGACTGTCATGTAACTGACCTTTCCCCACCATTCCCCTTAAGACCTCATCTTTTTTACAGTCTGACTTACATCCTGGCATTGGTTCCTTAACCTTTCCTTGTTTTCTTCCTTGCTCTCATTTTATTATTATTTTGCTTTGCCATCCCTTTTCCCCACTGTATGTACTCTGTGCAAACACATGCCCTCCTGCCCTGTATTGGGGTTTTTTCTATTTTTATCTCATTTTTTTTTTCTTTTTAATAAAACATACACACAGGTACACACAATGCTCAAACTAGTAAGACTCCTGAAGCAAAAGAAAAAGAAACACATTGACACTTTGTTCTTCCCATTCTTTTGATTTTTGGCTTGATCTCCCATGAATAATCAGGCTATATAAATAGTTTGCAGTAGGAACTATATCTTTTATCAGTACCTAACACACTTCTGGATCCTATGTAAAAGCTGCAATATGTGGTTAAAATAATTGCCTTAAGAACTCAGTGATACAGGTACTTTGCATTCAGACTTGATTATCTTTCACTAGGCAATTGGCTCTGAAATAAGATCAGCAATAGCAACGTATGGAATTAATCATCTTGTATCAGTCAAGGAACTGCATTTGGTCCATCTATATCTTGTTTATATGAAAAAAAATCAACTTCTGTCTGGGAAAAGAATACTCCTACACTCAAGGTTATACGCTTAATTTAGAACGGAAGAAGAACAAAGGATTATAAGGTGCAAATATTGCTCAAATTACATTCTATAACATGGTTCAGTGCTTTGAATTTTCCTGTTTTAAGATAAGATTTTGCTGCTATGCACACCCAGTGATAAATTACAGGTGTGTCCCAGTCATCAGCACCCTTCCCAGACAATCCCCAGAACCCTTCCCAGACAATCCCGTTACAGTCACAGGGCTTATGTTTCCTTTTGCCCTATCACATGCTCAGAATGGGAGACACCAGTCTTGTCCACAACTCAGTGGTTAGCAAGCTTGTCCAGGATGTTTGTTATGTGGGTCTGAGCCTGTGGCAGGCCTGAAAGACAAATTTTTGCCATGCTTGCCGGGGTGCTGTGACCACTAGAGCATTTACAAGGCATGAATGGTGTTACAGCAGCATGAAGTAGGCACTGAATTGTGCTGAGAGGAAAAACAGATCTCATACAACTGCAGTTTCTACTACATGCAAAAGAGAGGCAGAACTTAAAACATAAATTTCCCTTTGGATTTTCATATGTTATTCACCTACTTTACACCAGCTTAATCTTGATTTCTATGCCACTACTCCTCTATTCATTGCACATAAAATTCAATCAGGACTAAACACTGCCCAAAGAACCAGATACCGAAGTGTTAGCATGGCAAAATCAGAATCCTTGAAGCAGACCTGTAACTTTGTAACTGGAACAGTTAGGGCAGTAGAAAATGCAGAGCGATGTCTTTGATTAGTTGTCAGCTACTAATGGTTTATTTCAATTATTTTTTAATTAAAAACATTGAGGTGTTGGAAGAAACAAACCTAATCTTTTTATTTTGTTTCTTACTTTTAAGGGGTATGTTTTAAGAATGTTCAGCACAAAATTAACTTTAATGCATAACCTTTACAACATTATGAATAATACTACTTTATTAAAAGTGAATCAGCCTGAAAAAAACCCCAGGACTGCACTCTTGCTCCTGGCAACGTTTTTGCATTTTATTCATCTGTTGTGATGAGCATAGACCTTCAGGTTCTCATTTTGTTTCACTTTACTCTTACATTTCACATTGCAGACAGGATCAAGTTTTAGCAAGCACTGAAGGGAATGTGGTTGAACTCCCTTTTACTATTTTTTTTAATAGAAACATGTGAATGAGCTTACAGCTCTGTCATTTTTTCTGGTGCTAGACAATACAGCAAAGCTAGGAAAAATAACCTTCCTCTCCTCAGATATGAGGGCTTTGGATCCAAAATTAGGTCATGAAACTTTTCAATTAGGTTGATGCTCCAAGAGCACTTCAGGACAGGACAGGTCAGTCATGACACTAAATACCTGTCTTGCAGCACCTCTCTCACTGTATTGCTGTGGAGTGAGTACACAGGGTCAGGGAATCCACTTGATTAGAACCAAAGTAGAAACAAACAATCCAAATAATCAAACAAAACCCCATCTTTCTATTATGTGTCCCACTCATCCTCTCTCAGACACACACCACCACAACCTTACCACACAACCCCCCCTGCTGCCCCAAGCAGACAGCGTATACAAAATCCTGGTTAGTTTTAATTCAGTTCAGCCTCCTGATCACATAGCAACATAGGAGAGGTTTCAGTTTAGTCTCCCAAATGCACTTGTCTCCAGTGCTGGAATTTGAAGGTGAATCTCTCAGAGCATGTCTGATCCTCCACTACAGTCAATAGAGACAAAGGCAACAATTCAGGGATATCAGCTAATATCCCAGATTTCCTAGGTTATCTAAGGTACTTCTACAGAGCTGGCATGTCTCTTGCAAGATCTAGGGAGACCTATGCCCTTTCAGATGGGTACCTGGACGGCAGGTGAGTTAGTGTAGTGACACTAGATATTTATGATTAGCCAATTGAATATGAATGTAGATGTTTAAAAAATCCACCTGTGTTACTCTCAAGCCGAATCCTGACCCTAAACTCACTTAACTTAAAGCAGAAAGCCACTCACAAACACGCCAAGAAGCACTAGGGAGAAGGGCAGTACAGGAATTACTCAAATACAGCAGTAGTGAAAACCTTCTTTCTTACAGAAAAAATACTTTCTTTTGAATGGAAATCTCTTTGTGTACTAGAACATGGTTTTTATAATTACCATATTATTAGTAAAAGCAACAGCAATAAACTTTTAGAATAGAAGAGGCCATTAATTCCCCTTTAGTCCTACAAAGACATCTCAGGGAAGAGGTCCAGCTCAAGATGCATCTTCTTCCCTTGACCTGTAGTCTCTATCTGAAAGTGTATTAAATTATCCTGGAATATTTTCTATAACTAATTTGCATTCCTTTGTCCACAGGTTAGAGGGTCTGACTCAAAGTGCTTCTGGACTCAGCCTGTGGTGAGGACAGTCCTGAAGGCTCAGGTGCCACCGGAACCATGCTGACTGGTAGTGAACTCTGATGAACAGGACAGTAAGAAAGTTGAGGTGAAGTCCCCTCCAATTTAAAGTACTAAAATAGCACAAGCACAAATATTTGTGATCAAAAAGAAGAAAACTGTATTTCAAGAATAAAGACAGCTGCTGCAACCAAATAAGTGGATAACCTGAACTGAGCAAGAATGAGAAGTCTAACTCTCCTGAAATTCATGAGTTTAACCTCAATGCATTTTTCTGCTGATTGGATCTGATTTCCTCACCTACTCTCCTGTAAAACATGGTCAGTACCTTTGATATTAATATTTCACTTCTAATGAAAACGAGTGTTCATACATCTTCCTGCTTAGGTGGGATTTTCGTGAGCATCTCTCTACTGCGGGGAAAGGGGAAAAAACTGTTCACTCTCTGTTGCCATCAGGACCTTTCTTTCTCAGAGATACTGCCTTTCCCTCATGTAATTCCTCTGAACAGACACTAAAAAAAGGCAAACTGAAAAAAAAAAAAAAGAAGCAAAGAACATTTAGGGAACACAAAATCCTCCTTCAATATTAAATTTACCAGTAAACTTCATTGCTCAATTTTTACATATGTGAATACATACATAGAGCAGCATGTGACAGAAGAGAAACATCATAAAGAGAGATCATCATTACTTAGAGAGATTGATTCAGGAGTTGGGAACAGCCAGACCATCTCAGATGGCATGGGAAGAACTTCCTGGGAAAAGTTGCTCCAGCTCAGAAAGTCTATGACTCAGCTAAAACTAAATCTGGAAGTAAGGACTTGCCTGCATGGACACCTCCAGGGTAGAACAAAAATTGGATGCAACTCCTTTTTTTTCATTGTGTGCTTCTTGACTCATTCATTTTGTATTTTCTCTGTGTAGAAAATTAGATTTACTTGTACAATACATACTGCCTTTTGTATTTGAAAGTCCCTTTGGTCTTCTCCAGGAAAGCTCAAGCCAGGGAACTCAAAAGCTCAGTCATCTAAAGTCTCCATAAAATTTACAGGTTATGAAGTTCAAAAAGTAAATTCTGAATCATTGAAGCAACCTATCACTGGTGGTGAAGTAACAGGATTACAAACTGTTGAGTAATGTTATAATAGCTTTTGAATTATAGAATTCCAGTTTGGAAGGGACCTCAAGGATGGATCATGTGGCAAAAACATGGTCTAGACAAGATGGCCCAACATCCTGCCCAGGTGAATCTCAGAAGTGCCGTACAGCAGGCAACTCACCAGGCATAGCAGCAAGACTGCAAATCAAGAAGACATAGAAGTGTAATAAAACATGAAAATCAGAAATGCCGCCATACAAAAATGAAGTTATACCTTCTCTGGAAACCATCCATGGTTCTCTCCAAGAAGATGGAAATTCTGCAGGTTCACTGGCTTTACCTTCCGAGAATTACCTTCAAATGACTGTAAGGTCTTTTAAAAGAGATTTCACAAGGACTTAAAAAATTTTAAAAAGCTAAGAAAGTGTAGTTTTTAGTTAGGTTGAATACTTTTACAGATTATAGAGCCTTCTGCTAAGAATTCTGTAATAATTAAATATTTCACATGAAGAGGGACAGTCCTTTCAGGAAAAGGCCCTTAGTTATCTTCAGACCACATAAACAGACAAAGGGAACAGCTTCCTTTCTGTAAAAGAGGCATTTTAAGGTTACAAAACTACAATGTATTGAACTTCTACTGAGAAGCATTTCTGAAAAAATTCAGAAAAGGATGCTCAAACCTGTATGATTAAACTTAGAAGAGATGTTTAAAATTATTGATTTCACAGTAGTTGAAGTTCATGCATTGCATACTCCAAAGTTTTTAAGGGTGTTGAAAATCTCATGACAAAGGTAACTGAGAATACAAAGGTAATGGAAATGCATACTCAAGATATTCTTCAGGTATGATTTTAATTTCAGTCATTGTTAAATTGTTACTCAGTCTCATTTGTTGTCAGCCAACTGTCAGCTCACAGAATAATCACTAAAATCAGCTTAGCTTATCTTTTTACCAAACACACCTAAACAACAGCTGCCCTCAGAAGCAGAGAAGCCAATCAAAATGAAAGACTGCTAACAGTGAGCATAGTGCTGGTCCTATGCCTAACATTAAGACATGTTTTTGTCTCACAACACGAGAATCACAGCTGGTCAAACCTGGTCAGATTTTGTTCTAGTGCAGTCTCCTAGATGCCCACACCCATGCTTTTCTCCACATAATGTTATATTATCCATTAAAATAATCATACAATGATCAGCTAATCAAGGCAGTTATCCTCAAAGTTCTTCCACCTGTATTTTGCTGTATCTACAGAAATTTGTTGAACCTGGAAAGTGTTACATGAAGGAAAGGCTCTAGGCTTATTTTAAAATAGAAAATCTTGAAAGGATGAGCCTTAATGCTATGCAAGCCTAAGTATTAATATTCTGACAAGAGATTACAGAATTAAAGCATGTTTTTAAGTCAATGTTGAATTTATTTCTGTGGAGCCCTTTATTTTCATGTCTAGAAGTGGACTTAGTTCATGATTTCTAGTGTTAGTTTGACAGTACTCAGTGACGATGTTAAACATAGCATTAAAAGGACCACTTTTAAAATGAATCAAATATTTAGTGCATATTTGAAGACAGACTAGGACTTAAGAAAATCAATAATAAACACTTGAATGCTGCCAATCAGTCAGAAAACTCTTAAAAGACCCTTATTCTTCAGATATTTTCTTTGCTTAGTTTGATTAGTCATGTTGAAAGTAGCAGGACCTTTTGTATGCATCAGTGTCTGAAAGACAGGCTACTAAATTGGCAGGAGCTACCATATATCTGTTCTTAGTTAAATAGGCTGAAAATCTCAAATTCTTCTTTGCGTCCTTGACAGTTTCAACATTTTTTCTCTTTACAGGTAGCTCAGTTCTCTGCAAATTCAATTGCTTTGGTTGGTTGTCCCTGCCAAATGGAAAACAGCAATTTTCTTTAATCTGCAGCTTTTAAAATGTATTTCCCATGATTATCTGATGTATGGTATTCCTTCCCACAGTGTCTGCTTTGCAATTTGCAATGGATTTCTAGCTTCTTTAGAGTGATCCACAATAGCAATCCATTAAAATATTTTTGATAAATCTCCATAAATACCTGATTTTATAGTAAGGCTATAGATTTTTGCAAGAAAATATATCTGACCACAACCAATTCTATGTTCTTTCTTTATTATATTATTTTAACTCTCTCTCTTAAGGATAATTAATACCTGCAGAAGTTGCATGTTTTCCTCTAGGGACACTTTTTGAAAACCAATACATTGAAGTATCACAAAGAGGAAAATGCATCAAAATATTCTAGATTTCTAACTATTAAAAACTTAGTGGTTTGCAAAGACACTGTGATAAACTGGTTCTATTCCCAGACAGAAATAAAAACAATATGTGTTAGGGAATCAAACAAAATTCCTGGGAGAAAGGTTTCAGCCTGACAATATCCAGCTACTTTACACCATCACTTACCTACATTTGGAGGAAGTTAACTTCATTGTATGCCTCATTATTTAGCATGAAATTAATTCTTAGACACTCTAATATCTGCTCCTAGAAGGAGAATGTTTATTTCCCTCCTGAGGCTTTACTCCCTGGTAGTTTGTTCATTCAGATAGGCAGCATTTAAGTCCTGACAGCAGCCTGGAAAGTTAGTTGTGCTCAAAGCTAAGAGCTATCTTCTCCTGACCTGCTGCTGCTCTTTTCCCTTTCACCGCCTGTCTTTATCAAGATCACAGAATCACAGAATCATCAAGGCTGGAAGAGACCTTCAAGATCATCTAATCTAACCATCAACCTGGCACCACCATAATCACCCCTAAACCACGCCCCCAAATGCCACATTCAGACACCTCTTGAACACTTACAGGTTGGTGACTTCACCACTTCTCCGGGCAATTTATTCCAATGCCTAACTACTCTTTCAGTGAAAAGTTGTTTTCTAACATCTAATCCGAAACTTGCCTGGTGCAATTTAAGGCCATTTTCCTCAACTTTAAAGAGGACTGTTGATGGGTGGAAACAAAACCAAGGCTGAAAATAAGGTTAGACATGTTCCTGTAGGCACATGTCACAAACATGAGGTCAGATCCACGATTTCCTTTCCTTTTGCTCCCAGAAGCATAGTGCTCAGCTTTGACTAAGGGAGACGGGATGCCCTAATTTTCAGACCATGGAATGCCATGAATTCAGGTATTCTTAAAGTATCCATACTTTTTACACTGGGGGAGCACAGACCCATCACCTAACTCATCCTGTTGTCTGAGCAGTTTTGTTAAGCACAAGGCTATTACACTAAAGATAACTATCAGTGCTATCACAAAGCCCTATTAAAGTAACCAGCCTCAAAAGAGCAGGGGTAGACTGCAACTGTGAGTGACAGTATCAGCAAGCTGAATCGTCCCTTAAAGTTGCCTACATTCCCCACAGATTCAGAGGGAATCACTTTATTTAAGCATACAGCATGCAACCAGAATGGAATTCATGTAACCTTTTTAATAGCATGGATTCAGAACCTGTAGGAAGCAAGTTCCCATTTGGCCATGGAATAACAGAATTGACCAAGAAAGAACTGAAATACCTATTTTGCAATACACATCATGATCAAACTATTCTGCAATTGTGAGAAGTTAGGTGATTTATTCCAGTGAAAATATAGTAACATTTTGCTGAGGAGATAGTTTTCTACATTATATTATGTGTAAGATGCACCTAAAAAGAATGACACAGTGAGGAATTCTTTTTGGATACTGATTGTTGTTCGCGCATCATTTTATCGTGATTTTCTACACCTTCTTGCCTTCCTTTCAACTAAAACAGAGAAGAAAAAAGCATCACAACTGTTGTGGTTTGGCTTAGCTCCATGGCTAGTTGTAATCCAGGAGTTCTCTGCTGTTTGCTCTGCAAAATGGTGGGTATCACTCTGATTAACATGCCACTAGTCTCATAGATATGGAGCTGAATAGAATGGGAGAAGCTCAGGGAACTATTTGGACAACACAGCCTGTAACTGGATTTCATTAGTACTGCACTAATAACTCAGTGCATTAGCAGAAAGAAAATCATATAGGAAACAGGATAGAAGCTGTTATCAGGGTACTTGTATGTTTTCACTCTGGTGTGACAGAGCACAAGAGCTGATGCCTCAGTTACTGAAGCTGATGTGCAAGAGTAAAACAGCAAATAAATTCAAACCTTTCTTTTTTCTAATTCATTATGAAAGTATATTAATCTGTTTTTGAATTTTGCAAAGCTATGCAACTTCCACTCACCCAATGTAGGGTCAGTGAAAAAAATGGAACCTGATTCATGGTATTTGCAAAATTACATTTTTACATCGAAACTAGAATGCCATAAAATGCGGGACTAGTGATGATTGTCATGGCAAATAAAATAATTTCCTTTTCTCTTAAAATGTAGGTAGCAGGAAAGAAAGAATAAAAGAAATTATTTTACAAGAAGGATTTTTCAAACACAGGGCTAACTGTTGCATGCTCTCACTCTGAGTGTCCCCTTCACTTTAACAGAAAAATTATGGGAAAATACAGGAGAAGTTTACTTACCAGTGGATCTTTCTCATGGTGTTTTTTTTTTTCTTTTTCCTCTTTTTAATGCACTTTGCTGATGAGAAGGTAATGGGGAAAATTGGTGCAGCTGTGGATGGACTGTTGCTGGGAAAACGTTAATTCCATGAAATGGAAACATGTTCTTTACAGACACAAAAAGTTTCCTTGGGCTCTGGGGGAGAGACAAGCACTTGAAGACAGGTCTATTACATGCTACAAAATCTACTCAGAGAGCCTCCTGGACTGAAAATGATCAAAGGCCAAGGATGCCAGGAGAAGAGTACAGCAAATGCTCGTCCAGTAGCTGCTCACAGGCCCCACTGGATACAGGATAGTAGATGAGAACAAGCATAGGGCTTTTCTTAGTGGATCATGATTTTAAAGAATAAAATATTTCTGCCTCATAATTAGGCAGAAGATTAGAAAAAATCTGGGTATCTCTAAGAAATATTTGAAATTCATTTACATTAAAATGTCAGTTAAACAAATTTTAAGTCTAAAAAAACTTACTAAGGAAGTCTTCATCATCTCTGACTTTACCATTGTAATATATGCCTACAGGTCTGTAAGTCAGATCCCTGCTAAAATGTTTTCCCCTAGAAAGTTTCATCTATTCCTTTTGTTTTCATCACAGAGATTTTAGAAGCTCAGTTATGTGTTTACTTCACTTACTTCACGTGAAACAATTAAGCAGTTATACCTACAGTTATACGAGCATTAACAACTAAAACTACTGCATTCATTTTGTATGCAACCTTTTCTATAGTGTGTGAGTAGTCCAAATTGTAATGCTTTGCAAATGCATATGAATAGTCAGCAGTGAGACTGGGCTGTTACATCACACCCAGAGAACTATTATTTAGCATGTACATAATATTTTCATCCTCAAAGAGCTTCATGAGCATCCATGCATTCATCTCCTAAAGAGGCCTCAAGCGAAGCAGGTAAATATTACCATATCTATTTCTAAACATGAAAGACCAAAAGACAGAAAGGGTAGGGAAGCTAAGTGACTCACCCAAAGGCAATCAATAACAGAAAGTAAGTATCAGAGGCATAATTATAAGCCAAGCACACCTAATTATATCTAGAATACATTTAGAGGAGGAGCCTGAGGCCATGCAAGTCAACATGCTTTTGTCAGCATTTCAAACATGAGGTTGTGGTGACCTTTGGAAAAAGCCAGAGAAAGAACTTCTGGATAATATTATCCCTTAGTGCAGCATTCCTGATCCAAACACATCTGTAAATAATTTCAGAAATGTTTCCACCACTCCTTGCAATATAAAGAACATGCACAGAATTATTCTGAGATATCTCAGCAACTTTGCCCTATCAGTGAGTTGGATTTGTTGACAAAATAAAAAACTTCTACTGTCAGCAGTACGGATTCATCAGATCAGTTAATAATGCAGAACATGCTGTGCTGGACCTGGTAACTTCCTAACCTGAAAGTGTAATATGGGTGTGGATGCCACCTCTAGTGCTCATAATTTGATTATAAGACTCCATTTTCCCATCCCTGCTCCTTTTATCCTGTCCCCTTCATCATGTGGAATCTCTCTCGAAAGTGCAGTCTTTCTTTGAGGCTCACTCTTCCCTGTGCAGCCCACAGGAAAAAAACTCCCTTTGCTCATGACCTTACGAAATGTGTCTTTGACTGTTGCCTCTGACTGTTCCTCATGATGAGTGGATTCATCTTATTCTCTTAACACCGTTCTCATCTCTTATCTCTAGTTCCCATTCGCTTCATCACACAAAATTTTATATGAGTTGTACATTCTTCACAGCCCTTCTGTACAGCAACCCAGTTCTACCTCATCTCTCTCAAACTTCGCTAATCAATTTTCTTAACTTTTTCTGTGCCTTCTATCTCCAATCACATTTGTGCATTCATGTTGCCACTCTCTCCTTTCTACACCCACTTTTCTATGGAACAGCTAAAATAATCTTTGTTTCTCCTTTCAGTCTCATTCTTTTCACCCGACCCCTCTGCATCCCAACAAAACTTCCATCTCAGTACTATTTCCCTGCTCACCAAAAGCTAAACACACACCAAGGACATTAGCATAATTGAGCAACCCAGATGACTGAAACCAGGTGAAGACTTGGTGTTTTGAAAAAACTTTACCCTATTCTGTTTTGCCTGAACCTCAGCCCATCCTCCTCCACCCACATATGATCAACTCCTTGATGATTTAGATCCTTGGTTTTTACATATCTCAAACAACGTAAGCTGGATTGTTGATGCTGTAGAGCAGAGTGCTTACCTTACTTATTTTTCTAGCACAGTGACTGACCACACAAATCAGAGTTATACCATTCTTTATAATTCTGTTCCTTCTAATTTACCATTCAAAGGTCATAGAGTCCAGAGCATCCAGTGAACTGAGTGAAGGAAGGATCTCCTTGCCTTTGTGGACAAATATACAGAGCTTAGGTATCTCTTTTCCACAGCCAAGAAACACAAGGATTACCAAACTGTGCCAGCTTACTTATTCACATAAAACCATAAGATTTCAGGATCTATTTCTTGTTTTTCTGTATTTGGAGTCAGCACATGTACAACAGTGCACAAATTTACAGACAACCTCTTTAAGCATTAGCAAGTCCATTTTAATTAATTTATACTGGTGAGTTTGGAAAAAAATGCAAGGAAGAAGCAAGCTTAAAGGGTTGAATTCTCTAGTCTTCAGGAGAACTCTTTGGTTTTGTTTGCTCTTTCTTTATTGTATAACTATTTCTTTTTTAGTTCATGAAGAATAGTGCAGACTGGAAAGCTGAGCTTATCTTTGCTTTCAATGAAGAAACCTTGTCAGTAGAATTTCTTGATGACTGAAAAAAGTGAGCCCACAGAGACCAACTGGTGGGATTCTTTTCTGAGATGAATCTTTTCTGTTTGCAGATATTTGTAACAGTTAAAGGAATTCAGCACTGAGAGCCAGTCTGAACGGCTGAAAAGCACTTTGCAACCCTTCAGAAATATACAGGAGACAGTATCTCTAGTATTGTAAATTAATGTATCACTCTCAGCTTCAAAGGAACTAAGATGTTCCACACCAGATGAAAACCCAATCCCATTGGAATTTCCTGTTGTGCCAGAGTTTGGTTGCTGTTGCATGTCTGGGTTCAGCTGATCTGGATCAAAAAGGTTCCCAGACCCAGCTGCTTTTCACTGTATTCTCTGAAGGTTAACCCCCCTGTTTCCCATGTTCCCCCTCTGATATGTGTACATAATTGTTCTCTAACCCAATTCAATCAAAATGAAACAGGTTAGGAAAAAAACCTACTATTTAAAGTGTGTGAGCTAACCTGGATCATTTTGACTGAACTGGGTCAGGGAGTGATTATACGTGCTGTTCTACCAGCTGAGTGAAAAGGAAGGGAGACAATCTATTTGCTTGGCTTAGTAACAGTCAAAACAAGCCATAGGACTGAAGCTTTATGTGATTTATTCATAGGCTGCCTTTGGATGGTATAAACTGGCATGTGGTCTAAGAGATGTCTGACTGTGCACAGCAACCTTCCTTTTGATGTGGTTTCTGCATAACTGAAATGCCCCAATAAATCCTCTTGAAACCATAATGGGGAGGTCAAGTGAGCATTTCAGGTCTCCCAACATGCTGATGCCTTGGGAAGTTCTGCCACACAGACTAAGTACTGGCAAAACCCTGCAACCAAAATAGTTTAGAACAGTGCTGAGGGAGATTCAGGGCAACAGCTAACATGTATGTCTTTTGAAATCAGCCTGGTGGGGTTTTTTTCTGGCAGATAGAGGCAGCCCTCTTCTATTTACTCTGACGAGGAGAAAGGGTTTGCTATCACTATCAACATGCAAATGTTACTGCACCCTGTCTAACAGATTTCAGCATTCTTCAAGTGAAGACATTTAATGTCGACATTTGGGCTTAACAGTCTTTGTCAACAGCTCATTTTATGTAACAAGCCTGTACTCTGCCTGACCTTTTGTTGAGCAGAAGGGAAAACCACAGCAGAGTCTGCATGGCCTTGGATGTGTGCTTTTTGGACACACAGAAAGCTCAGCCTTTCCAGTGCTGGGGCTAGTATTATTACTCTGAAGCCTATTCCCTTCTTGGAAGAAAACCAAACAAATTTCAAATGTTTTAGCTTGTTTAGTCTGTTATACAGTAAAATTCTTCACTACAACTCCTCTTTCTCAGTTCTCCATTATCCAGCTACTGGAAGGAATACAAGAGCACAGGAAACACTGTTCCCTCTAGGAACAATCCAGGTAACAGCAAAATTCACCCTGGTGTCCTCACCTCTTTTATAGGCTCCCATTAAGTACTGGTAGGCTGTGCTAAGGTCTTCCTGGAGCCCTCTCTTCCTCAGGCTGAACAACCCCAATTCTTTCACCCTGTCTTCATAGGAGAGGTGCTCCAGCCCTCTGATCACCTTTGTGATCTCCTCTGGACTCACTCCAACAGGTCCACACTGTTCTTGTGTTGCAGACCCCAGAGCTGAAGCAGTACTGGAAGTGGGGTCTCTCAAAAGCAGCGGAGAAGGACAGAATTACCTCCCACAACCTGCTGGTTATGCTGCTTTTGATGCAACCCAGGCTCCAGGTGTACATTGCTGTCATATGTCCAGCCCTTCACCCACCAGTATCCCCTAATCCTTCTCATCAGAATTGCTCTCAACCCTTTCATCCCCCAGTCTGTATCACCTGGGGTGGGACCCGGGACCTTGTGCAGGAGCTTGCACTTGGCCTTGTTAAACCTCATGAGTTCACGTGTGCCCACTTCCTATGGTCTCAGGTGAATCAAGAGGCTGAACTACAACATTTAATACTGATGCACAGAAAATATTAGTAAACATTAAGGGCAACTGTCAGTACTATTTGAAAATCCTGTCTCAGAGCTGTGGTTCACAATCTTTCTCAAATTCAGCGTCTCTTCAGAAATGAGGGTTAACCCCAGCTGATGATGATTTACATGGGTACAGCTCTGACAGAAACAGACATGCTGCATGCTGTACCCACTCTGCAGAGGGTTGTTAATCTTTCCCACAGGAAAAGGGTGGACAGCTGGAGGCAGTAACCTCTTTTGCCATTGTAGTTAAATCCATCAGAGACTGTGAATCAGAGCTCATATTATTTTCCACATGAGCGTTCTCCATTTATGCTCCAATGAAATGATGCATTCAACAGAAAACAAAATGAAGTGCTGAAACGTTTAATAGCAGGAGACAGTGCAAGTTTTTGTCATTAATCTGCCATAATTAGGAACTACTGTTAATGTCTTTCAAAGTACATAATATTGAAATGTTATTACTGAAAGTGCTCCCATGGCATGATGTGGTGGGATGCACAATTTCATCTACACCTGATTTTGCATTTCTGACAGTGTGGTGGATTAATGCAGGAATAACACAAACATAAAATTAAAGCAATATGATTTGAAATTAAAGCTTAACTTAGAGAATTCTTGTGGACTTGTTCCTGAAAATAAACTTTTCAAAAATAGAAGGTATAAGGGGAAGATCACCTGTTTAACCAATGCAAAAACAAAGCCTGGGTTTAACTCCAAATTGAGATGAAGTGAGATTTAAAACCTAATCACAAACCAAAACTTTGAAGTTTCAGCTGCACTTGAAATCACAGAACAAAAGTGATGGAAAATGTGATATGTTTAAATGGAAAGAGGATGTGGTTTTCAGGTTACCTGATTTTAGACCATACAAGCTGGACAGACTTGTCTATCTCTATCACTACAAACAAATTATTTAGACAGTCAAGAACACCAACATAATAAAGAAAAGTAATGTATAAAAGTTAAATATACATATATAATATGTTTATTGCCTGAAAGACAGTAGAAGATAAGATCTCTTCTTTGCAGAGTAGAGGCTGTTATATTTAACAGGAAAATACAAAGCCAATCCTGATTTGCACAGAGATAAAAAAAAAAAATTATCTTACTATCTTTTTAAATCCAGTCTGAAGAGAATGCCAGCCTTCCTCCCCAATATTTTTCATGATTTCCAGAAAAAAAACCACACCACTTAAAACTATGCCTCATTTTCTACATCGAGAGTGGAATTGAAAAGCCAAGAAATCTGACTTCCCCTTCTTTTCCCTCACCAACAGAAGTCATGTTGCTGGCTCCTTTTGGAGCCATGATATTCAGACTTCCTCCCACATCCACAAGGAACAGACAAAGGAGAGATGGGAAGGCCACTGAGGTTTCCCTTCTTCCCACTAAGTCTGCCTGCAGGTTATCAAGTGGAAGACTCTTCAGCTCTCTTTTATTACTGGGTAAAAGCACAAGTGGCAAGATCCTGCCAGACTGAGAGCTGTGATTTTAGTTTTCTGAGATGAAAATATTGATGACTATGCAAAAGAACGAAAAATTTCTGTTGACCCTATTACAATCTATTTTTCATATATGTCACAAGAAACGTGAACAGTAAATAATGTGAGGAGAAGAAACAAGGTGAACACAATCTCATGGTTATTTGAAATTGTGCACATCTTGATAGTTCCTTTCAAGATGATTTTTTAATGGCAAATTCAATTTTCTTCTTGCAGACAGAGTGGAAGTAGCATTAGGCATATGCTATCTTCTATTTTATTGCAAGATCTATTTCATTCCACGAGAAAATAAGACCATTCACAACTAATTATCCTGTAAAATCACATTCAAGCACAGAACCTAGCAGCCACAGCGAAACTCTGGGGAGATTGTTGTCATTTTTATTTATTGAAGGCTTTGGTATTCTTGGCACTGTACAAAACAGAAAAGGCCAGAAACTCTCTCTTTCCTATGGAGTCTACAACCTATGGGTTATGCCATGCAATTTGAGACCCACCTGAGTCTAGAGTAGTGAAGAATTACTCCATGTCCTGGAGTGGGAGCACGCCAGCTGCTATTCTTCTTACAAAGATAAAGCTTGTACATCTGGTATGCTAAGTCATCTTTGCTCTTTCCTTTGATGCAGTACCATCCCAAGGGATGCTGAGAAAATGTGGGATGCAGCAGACCTTTAAGTGAGAAGCAAAGCCACCTGAGGCACAGGAGTTGTGGGCAGTTGTTGAGAGCAGCAGACTGCTAGTCTTGCAAAATGGTCAAGATTTTGTCTACTGTGTGCAGGGCAGGCTAGGCTTGGTGCTGCTGGTAGTATTGCTCAGAAAGGGGTCAAGGTGGGTGAAGTCATAGTTACTGCAATGAGAAGCAACTCCAGTGCAACACCTTTTTCCAAATCACTCATTCCAGCAGCAGTGGTGGTGTGTCTCTGGCCTCCCACCTTCTGAACAATAAAACTTAAATTTTCCTAAGATGGCCTAGAAATGGAGAGTACTCTATATACCTGTACAATTTATGCAGTACTGTGTAGACAGCTCCACACTAGGGCTAGATAAACAAATGTATTTGAATAGTACAGTGTGCTGTCTGGCAGAGATATTAGCTTAGTTCCCAGAAGCATAAATTAATAGCTTTACACTGGGGCAAGTTTGGATGATGTATCTTTCTGACATGGCTGTAACCCTGGTAGTTTTTGAGTCAGTTCATTTGCAGCCAGTTTGGATATGCTGCGTTGCCTGATGTGGATTTATCCCTTGTGATCTCCCTGCCCTCACAGCCTTGGTACCCGAGTAATGACCCACCCCAGGCAGGTCCTAATTTTGCTAAAGCAGTTCAGACAAGGAATGCACTGAGTAAGCAGTTGTGTACCCAACTCAGAATGGTTTAGAGGCCATTTTATGATTAAAAACCATGTAGTGAGCATAATTCTTGAAACAGGCTACTCCAGGTAGGCATTTATAAAACTGAATATAAGGGGAAGATGTAATGCATGTGGGTGGTCATTAGGCAGCAGCTATAGGTGACCTTGGAGAATATGGGCAGACAGACTGGGAGATGATGTGTCACTTAGAATTGGCATCAAACAGTGGAAAAGTAGGCAGTGATAAAGGATTTGTGCACAGAGTAAGGAGTCTGCTGAGTATTCAGAACAGGTTTGAATGTGAGCAGAAAGGCTCAAATTAGCTACTGTAGGAATTGAGTTCTTTCAAAGAGGGAGAGAGGAGATCTGCCCCTGTTGAGAATGCTGCTATGACTTATCCACTTTGCCAGAGATCTTTTGGTCACACACTCCCTGAATTTCCTTGCTGGGAAGGTAAACAGCAGAAAAGAAATCAAAATAATTTTGTGTATATTACTTTTCTTTAAAAGATAGAATGTTAAGTAATTTTAATTTTTTTTTTTTTTGGCAAAAAAATCATAGAGAGAGAAGAAATAGTCTTGTTCTGCATATTTAATATGTTTGTTTCCTTTCTTCCAGTTGGAGAAATAGAGCACTAAAGAGGGAAAACAGGATTCTTCCACACTCGTCCGATCCTGGCTGGCACAGATCTCATCCCCAGCCATTCAATGGGGAGCTGCAGCAGCAGCATGTGTGTCTGCACTGCCTCTTCTCCGCAACTTTCTGGAGCAAGCCATCAGACTCCTCTGCCAACCAAGGAGAAGCCATCAGTTAACCAATTTGAAGGGAAGATTTGAAGTTACACTGTTACTAGTGTTTTAACTGCTGTGTATTGACTGCTTGGGAAACAGGTTGATTCTTCCCTATAGCAACAGAGTGCATGGGAAGACACGTACTTTTGTCATATTGAACTAGTCCCACACATATAGCTATACATCCCAAGCTACATATTGCACAGGAAAAGTTATTCAGCAGCTATCTAGCTCTTGTTTCATACAGAAGTTTATCAAACTCAAAAACCCCACTGTTCTTTCAGGAACTGTGTAAAGGGAGACTGGATCAACGATAATTGTTCACACTACACATATGTATATGTGCTGATATATATCTTGTGATATCCTCATGAAATTTTAGTTTATTTCTAGGAAGTCATAGTCAATACAAACAACAAGGTCCCACGTTTCAGTTGCTGTGAGGACATGCCAACTTTCTACACATGACAAGGTATTATGACACAGAGAAGTTCTGTCTCAGTTCCTAGATTCTCCAGTGATTCAGAGTATCTAAGCTGGAACCTCCAGGAGTTCATCTTTTTCTGAAAGATGAAATTCAACCATAAACTGACATAGCCTAAATCTCTAAGTAGTTTTCAAAATGTTCTGGGTCTTTATTTTCTCTGTTTTCAGAATGTTTTGATAAATGTCATCTCATATAGGTGTCCTTCAGGATCCTCTCCACAATGAGCATACCTAAAGTAGATATTATTCAAACAAATGCATAATTAGTATAATTTAATATGCCTTGGGCTGCCCTATATAGATATATCTCATTCGTCAGGGACTCATCCATAGATGTTTTATATTTCTCTTGCCTTGAGAGCTTTCAAACCTACAGAGCCCAGTTCCAAGAAAAGGACCATGAGACTACTATCAGCTTTCTTCCTCTTTTATTTGAAGCTAAAGTATTACAGAAAAAATATGTAAATTTCAGGATGAGAGAAAATAAGGAGTCAAATTATGTACAGTTTACTTCATATAAAGAGATTCAATAAATCAAATAAACAAGATTATTTAAGGAATTTTGATGTTGAAAATTCATTAATATATGTAAAAATCATACTACCATTAATTATGTAACTGTCTCAGGGATGCAGGATTTTTCTTCATATAATGAAATTCAATAAATCAGAGAAACAAACAAGATTATTTAAGGAATTTTGATATTGAAAATTCATTAGTATATGTAAAAACCCTACTACTATTAATTATGTAACTGTTTCAGATGCTGTTTTAGAGCAGTAGAGATGCTGATTACTTTCATGTATTTTTTCCCTTTCATATTGTACATACTACAGGAATTATTATTAAATCATATGCTGATGAATGAGCACAAAACTATTAATGGCACATAATTTGCAGTGTACATGTCCACTGGAGTATTTAGCAATCCATGCAGATCTTATAGTATGCCCTATGTGCTTTGATTTTCTCTGTTAGATGATTGAAAAATATTCATTAAGAGATTTCTCTAATGAGCTGTGTTCAAGCATAAAATAGGCCATTCCTTTTATAATTTAAGTGTAGTTTTTGGAATATAAATATCCTCCAATTCCCTATAGGTACCAACTTCAAATAAGGGTTTTGTCTTAACACAGATTTCAGGATCTTTGAAGGGTCTTTGAAGTTTATAATTGGGTCCAAGCTGAAATGTGATGTCATTCACTCAAACATTGGAGTTTGCACTGCTTATGTTTGGTATAAAACATACACTTTATTTTTTTGACCTGTGTCCCCAAAGTTCTTTGCAAAAATACTTAGGTAGAAAGCTGAGAGAATATTCACACTGTAAAACCAGTACAAAACCCCCGACCCTCTGGTCAGTTATCCTGGATACCATTCATACAGTTACATCAAACTTACCCTTTTTGTTTTCCATTAAGTTATTAGAGAGAAAGCTTTTTTGGGCTTTAATTTATTGTTTTCATTTGCAAGGCACTGAGAATGTTTAATCAGCGAAATAGGCAGCTTTTAATAATATATATAAAGGCCAAATTTTATGAAAACAAAAATAGTGTTTTCTCATCTACACAGGTGAAAAGCACAGAGTGGAACTGCCCTCTGAAATAACAAAGGTATTGCTGTTGTGCCTGTCTAAAGGCTGTTACAACTAAGAGCCTTTATAACATGTCCTGAGAGTGTAACAGATATGAACTTCTGGCCTCCTGGGGAGGTAAGCCTAGCTGAGGACATCACTTGTCAGAAGCAGCATTTCTGAGTTGGATGAGCTCACTGTGATTTGTTGTCCCTTGCAGAGTTGGACAGTGGCAGACCAGGAGCATTCTGCTTCAATGAAGTTAAATAGCTAGCTATGTGATGAAGTGAGGAGACTGAAGCTCCTTTCCTTTGCTATTTCCTCTTTAGTCATGAGCAATTCGTAGCTGATGCTAAATTGAAAACTCATTTTAGCTTCAAGTTCCAGCACAGATATTCAACTAGACTTCAAGCTGTATTGCTGCACTCATCACTGCTCTTTCTCATATAGAGACAAAGGAGTCTTGACATGTTGGCAAACAAAAAAAACCCCAACCAAAGAAAAACCAGACACAAAGACTGCACTTGGCACAGAAGTTGGGCAGATGTGACACTGGGTGATAGCTCATTATAAGCACAAAAACCAAAACCATAACAAACTACACTTTGTAACCTGCTGTGTCTATCAAGGATAAGGACAGAACAAGGGTTCCATCAGAAACAGACTGTAATTTTGGAATGAGTGGAAGGTAGATACATTGTCCACTCCAGCTACCAAGACACCTAATAGAGCTAAAGAGAGTCTGGTTTCAGGATAAGGATTGCTTTTGAGGGACAAGAGTGTAAGGGCTCTGCTCCCATAGGGGTACTCTGAGCATTAGGGTATAATTGCATTTCTTCATGCATCTTCTTTTGGCTCTATGATCACTGGCCTCTAGGTGCACATACTCAGCATCCTGAAATATGGACGTATGAGTCCAAACTACTCTTCAGCTCAGAAGTGAGAGCAAGATTTCTTCCTTCTCTGGCAAGCACCTAAGAAGGCAGACTTTATGGTAAAGGATGAAACTGCTGTCACCAAATTCAAGTCAGCAATGATTCAGGTAGCCATCCAAATGAGAAAGGAAAAAACCCCCACATTTCTCTAATATGTGCAAGGTATCAAGATGACTGAAATCTAGTATCAAGCTTGATAACTTTCTTATTTTTCTCAGCCAAAAGGCTCTGGTGACACCGAATGTACTGTCACATCACAATTTAGTAATTTCTTCCTTTTCTTTTCCTGAAAAGTCATTTTGGAGGATGTCATCTGTGCTAAATACTACACAATCAAAACCCCATTAGTTACACTGTCAAAATGAAATTCATTAAACTTCCCAAGCAAATGTAGGCAATTGCTCTTCAATGTCACTGGTGTGGTCAAAATAATTTTTCAATGAATTTTCACTAAGGAAAAATTTCAAGGTTGGGACTGAGCAGTAATTTCTGCTCCTGTAAGTCATATTTGGTTTTTTATTGCCTCAGTTCTATTGTAAAGGTTCAAAGATGTAGTTTTCAATTGCTGTAAAGTGGCAGTCTGTTCACTGAGGCATATGAACACATCAGGCATTTAGGCTAATTTTGACAGGCATAAATCATCTGTGCCTTTAAACCTGAAATCAGTATGAAAGCTTACTTCTCAGACCAGATTTCAGAGAGACAAAACAGCCATTTTCAACATGATAACCAGCTCATTTCCTTTTGAAGACACTTCTGATGACTGCCTTCTATTTTTCTCACATCACTGAAAACAAGCATGAATTCAGTGCCCCTACCTTAATAAAACTGACAGCTTTACAGCCTGACTAATCCACAGCCATTCCCAAGATAACCAGCAATTTTAAAGATGTCATTTGCTGCAATGAATACCACAGTGACTGAACTTCTGCTTGTTCTTTAATTCTCATCAGTCAGCCAGGGCTTTCCAGTTGCTGCTCACAGTCCTGTGTGATTTACCGACATCCACCATTCATTGTGAAAAATTCAGTGTACTTTAGCCATCCTTCATCCTGGCACAACTTTATGCTTTGAGAATACCCCATGAATAATCCACTTGGATCCAAGCCTTTCTATGGCTGAAAGATACTGGTTAAATGGGTACTTCTAACTGAAGAGACTTAATCATTTTTGAGTTTTTCCAATGCTTGAGAAACTGTGCAAATAATTTTCTACAAATATCTCTCTATAAAGAAACAATGGCATTTGGCAACATTATCATATAAGCTTTATATTACAAGTGCTAGATGAAGGGATAAAACTGTGTAGTGTGATTGGACAAACATGCCAATAAAGAAACAGCAACCTGTGTTTGAGGGCCCCTCTGAGCTGTTACACCTATGATCAAGAGAGATATGAACTCAAGTCACTACTAATCAGCCTCTGTCACTTTATATCTCAATGGAAAGAAGCACGTGCAACAAGGTTAGAAGGATTCAGTCCTCCTCTAGTTATAAGAATTTTATGTATATGCCATTGAACCAATGGCTTGGGGTTAATACATGAAGAGTAGGTAAAACTAACATGTGAAAAGATGTCTGGGAGTAAAATTAGAGGAAACGGAGATGTTATACTCACATCCTAACACAAGTTATAAGGATATAGAAATTATAGGGTCATATACAGTTTCTGCTCCCTCAGTGGAATGTGGCTGACATGCACCACAATGATTCCTCACACAATTTTAAGCACCTGAAAAGGGAGATGGAAGGGGGTTGAGACACTGTGGCCAGGGTCTGCTGAAATCCTTGTAGGGAGGGGAACTCGATGGTACTTTGCAGATGATAAACCACACAACACTTGTCTCTTGCACTTTTACACATTTTTTCATTCTCCTCAGAACTCAAAGATAGTCCACAAGGCAAGAGGTATGGGGTTGCGCCTCCTAATGAATCAGCATAATTTACTGCTTACTATAGGGAGTGTACTTAGTGCTTTGTAGTGCCTAAAAGCTGTCCAAGTTCTTTTGGTCAAGCCTACCAGAAGTCTGACAAGACCATCACTGTGCTACTTACTCTCTGTGAAGACTTTCTTTATATGCAACTGAGAATAACAGTCACACAAATTCACAGAATGCTAAAGGTTGGAAGGGACCACATTCACGAGTGCAAGCCATCTCCCACACACCTAAATCAGGGACAAGAGAAGGTTCCTAAAGGTATGTGAAGGTCAGTGTTGAATCAGGACATGGGAACTTCTCCTCAATTTCATGTAGGCATGAAGATCTGTTAAAGATGATGTGGTTGGTAAAGATCTTCATGTGTCAAATTCAGCAAGAGCAGGGCTGAATGGGGTGAGTTTAAATTGGGAAGGAAGGAGATTTGAGATAAGGGATTTTCTGATCCAGACATGGGAGGGGTTTAATAGTTTGCATCTGTGTACAGCAATTCAATGGGCAGAAGCAGACCACTTGGGAAAATACATAAATTTGAACTGGGTATCAAGTAATTTCAGCTCCTGCAGGCTCTTTCCTTCTCACCAGCTATGGAGAATTACCAACTGATGGGTAAATTGCATAGGGACTGTAGAGAAGCTTCAGTTGCAGTCAGCCACACACTCTATCCATTGGACCTCACCAGTCAATTTGTCTATTGCTCCATGGAGACTGGACAGGATTCATTGTGTCCCCCTGCTGCTGGATAAGAAAGGTTTCTGTTGGGCTGACAGTGCAAAGGCAGTGTATGTACTGCAGCTCTGGGTTGCATAGATGCTCTGTGATCTGAAATGACCTGGCAAATGTATTTTGCTTTTCAGATATGTTCTGGCATGTTCCAAAGCACATACAAACAGTCTCACAAACTGGAAGGCGTTCTGGCATACCACTTCAAACAAGTTTATCAAAGAAATACCTGTGGTAGATAGATCTCTGGGCAAAACACCCACAGCACAGAGAATTAAAGTAATGACCATCCTCTGCATTCCCATGTACTTTATACCACCTTGGAGTTCACAGTGTTTTAGGAATTCTGAGTCCTAACACTCTAGCAAGACAGGGAAGTATTATTCTGTACTTCGATAGATGAAGAAGCTGCAGCTTAGACTGGCCCAATGACTCACCAGTGTACTTAGGAGTACACAACATCCCTAAAGTAAGTGAGATGAGTTATAAAACAAGCCTAAAAAAAAGCTTCATATATACATGTAAGGTATATCCTGCCAATTACTTCCACCTGAAAGAACATTTCTCCTTTTGCTCTTCTTATTTTTGTCATTCATTCTGTACTTTTTCTGTACTAGTTGTTCAATCCAGACATTTGCCAGTTTTGTCACACATAACATTTTGTACCTGAGGAATCCCAGCTGAATTCATAGCTGAATCTCATTGCAGATAGTCTTACAGAAGGCATCTCATAAATTCTTCTACTCTTCTATTGCAAGGAAGCCAAATACACTGGGAAAACCTTTTTTACCTAGGTTTCTGGTTCTCTCATATTCTGTGTGGGATTGTCCCTGAGTAGTCTACCAGTCCAACTGTTTTCAAAGAAATGCTGTGTTATGAATCTATTTCATTTGCAGTTTCCAGAACACCTTTGTGGCTAAGCAGAATACAAAATCTGTATCTTGATTCATTAAAATTTCTCATGACAGTCCAGCTCTGAAAAAATATTTTTTAAAGGCTAATACAATACATTAAGTATCCAAGGAGTTCAATGCTGCTGCCTTTAGATATCACATAATATGGTTACCAAAATATGAGAAAGATATAGAACCAGAAATACTGCACAGAGATGCACTAATTAGATCATTGCTTATTCAAGAGAAGAGATCTTTCATCTCCAGGAACTCAGGCAATTAGGTGAGGTCCGTCACAGTACACCACGGGGGCAGCCAGCTGATACTAATGAGTTTTGTGCTGTAGCTGAGTAAACAACCGGTCATCACGGTCTCATTAAGGCTCTTCCATTTCCACGGTTTCTTCCCAGTAGCTGAGCTCTGTGGTCTGCTAATGTGTTAAGGCCCTGTCGTTACTTTGTGTCTGCATGTATTACTTCTGCTTGTTCCTCCTACTCGCTGTGCACACTGTTTTATCTGCAGTATGGGACTGGTGCTGACCCTGCCCACTCAGCCTTCACCCCATCCATATAATTTTTTTCATGTCCTAGCACAGCTTCCACCGAATGCTCTGACCTGCTTAGATACATGCCTCCTTCTTGAGGTTAATTTACCAGCAATGGAAATTCCAGTTACAGAGAATAATTCTATCCATTCTGGTCAGGACAGCAGTTGTCACAACTGGATGAGTTTTAGTCTATTTTATAATTATTATTTACAACAAAATATCAAATTTGTAAGTTACACTGAAAGCACTGTAACTTCAAGCCATTCAAATACTGCAACATAACTAATTGTCATTATACCTCTTGAACATCTTGATTTTTTAATATATTAATTAATAATTTATCAATATATAAATAAAAATATCTGCACAAAAGAAATAACTGAATTCTGAATATAAATCAGCTTTGACATTTGAATTCATAGAGATAGTAAAGATTGGCTTTAAAAGTAGATACACAAAGTAATTTGTGGACTCTTGGCAAGACTGTTCTCCCCAGAGTATATCAACTGTAACTTTATATTAGAGTCAAAGGAAACAGACTTGTGGTGTGAGAAGCTGTAAGAGACCAGAACCTGAAAAGCAGAGCTTTTGAGTAGCAGTCAAAGGCCACTCAGAGACTGATGGAATCAGCCATTTTGCTGAATTCCAAGACTGTGTCGAGCTGGACCAGTGTCACTTGTATTTTATTTCCAAAGAAACTAGACTACATTGATTACGTACTTTAATCAGAATATGACAACATAACTTCCTTTATGTAGAAAGAGATTCCATCACTTACACAGAGGTAGCTGTTGCCATTTGAGATGCACTGGCTACCAGCTGCTGCTCCAGATAGGATTCCCATAGTTCTGTGTACAATTAATATTACATAGGCAAATAGATATAGTTACAAATATACAAATGCATCAGATGCTTGTATTTGGGTGACTAAATTCCAGCACCAGTGATTGTCAATAAGTGGGTTTATTACCTGGGTACATTTCACTATCAGGGCTAACATCTTTAGACTTCTTTTGCAATTAAAGATAAATACAAATTTTCATGGGTTTTGATCTCTGAACTTATGCCATAACATCTTTCTTAAAACACATTTGTTCCACCTTTTATATGTACTGCTCACTCTGCTGCTTCTTGAGCTGGAGTGCATAATATTCCATTGTTTCTAATCAAGAAAAAATTATTTTCACAAACAGGTATCTATAATGTCTGTCTTTGTAGACTTCTGTTGTGATTGTTCATCTTAAAAAAAAAAAATAAATCCAAATTAATACACTTATTCCAAGAGGAAGGTGTTTTGGAAGTCAATAATGCCAGGAAAACGTGCTCTCATTCTGAATAAGATCTGTGTTTAGGCTTAGACTGAATTCAGTTGTCCCGATAAGATTTTGTTTTGTTTTGTTTTCATTTTTTATATAAATAGATAGATATAGAAATATAGATGTGTATGTGCATCCCATCTCAAACTGGGGTATTTTTAAGATACATGCAAAGCACTAGCAATTTGCACTTAGTTATATGAAACAAGCTTTTTCTTGTCAAATTCTTTTCTTTCCCAACCTTTTCTTACTTGAAGTAACCTAACCCTTTTCAAACAGAAGCCTGCCAGACCACAGGCTTTATTGTCACTGAGAGAACCCTGGGGTATCTCTGAATAGGCACAAAGAACATAACAGTGCCCAAGAAGTAAAGTATGCTTTATTTAAGCATATTTAAGCAGCAGAACCTGTCTCATCTCTCAGCTTGAACTTATTTCACAATAAGTGCAGAAAAACTTGAAAGGGTGGGAAAAGAAAATACTGCTTGTTTTAATGCCCTCTGAAATGGTAATTTGCTGTGAAATTAACATGAAGGTGAACAGAGATACTCACAAACTGTATATAAAAAGTACTGAACTACCAAAGTTTTTAAAAAGAGCAGGTTTTGGATTATATGTATTTTTTTAATGAAAGGTGGGCTCATGAAGTGGACCAAAATTATGAACTTTGAGTGCAGATTCAGCTCTTCCCTTAAGTTTCTGCTTTACTAGAAGCTGTTTAAATAATTGGAGAAGTCACTCAGGAACTAAACACATACAGGGGCCTTTAAGTTGACCCTGAGGCCTGTGTAACCCATGGATGTGTGCTGAATGTTGATGCAGGTCTTGTTGTGGCTGCAGATGCACAGAGGAGATTCCCGTGTCTCTCTTTCTCAAGAGATAGGTTCTGGGGATCAATTAAAACATGCCTGAACTCAACTGACAAGTGAAACCCATTGTAAAAAGCTGAACTAGCTGATTTCTGGCATGGGAACTCCCAGTCAGCTGAACCTCGAAAATCCTCTCCACTTACAATGTGTAACTACACACAGAGAAAGGGATGGATGACTACACAGATACATGACAGCGCTCGGCTCCTTTACAGACACAATCTCTATAGCATAAAGTGTTATACACAGTGCTACACTCATGAACTAGGAGTTTGTCTATGCCAGTTTTAATGGAGTACATGTTGCAATGGCAGAGCCACTACTCTTCTGTATGAGGCTGTTTTTCTCCAGAGACTGAGACCACTGATTAATTTTGCCCAGTAACGAGAAAGATGTTGTGGTAAAGATGCTTTTTCCTACTGAGCAGGGCTACCACAAAACTCACTGACCTGGAACTGAGATAGCCTCATAGCTTTATTCATCCTTAGATAAATCATGTGGTTTTAACATATCTTTTCCTAAATAGTGATCAGGAGTTACTATTCAGTTTTTGAAAATTGTTCAATATAATTCCATTCTCATTTATACCAGAGTGAATAACACCATTGAAGAATCTGATCCACAAACTAATAAATATTTTCTCTGACATGAACACAACACATTCTTATGTTATGTAACTAGAGCTGATTTTTTAGCTTTGTTTTCATTTGTGTTTATTTCTTTTTGGTTTGTTTTTTTTTTTTTTCTATAGCTTTAACATGAAAGCAAATGGAAGTTATGGTCCATCTAGATATTCCTAATAGGGAGAGAGAAATTTAAGGTTGTAGGTTAGCTAGTACATAAACTAATTACTCCCCTTCTCTTCTTTGTCTTTCGGACATTTTTGGTTTTGCCTGTGGTTTAAAAATGAACTCTTTCTTCAGTGGAAAAGGTCATTGTGCTCCTGTAATTTTCATGTTACATCTATGAAGCACATCCATTTTCTTATATCCAGTCTATCTTAACCCAAGCACCAAAAATTTAACATACAGCACTGCCCAGTGCTTATGTGAAACACAATGAGGAACAATCCAACTAGATGTTGAGAATATTAATGTTACAATGGCAAGAAACTTACATATTGGCGATAATAAATGTATTCAACAAGGACATTTCGATTCTTTAGCTTATATAAAGGAAAATACTTATCCAAGTCCAGTTAAGATACCATTACAATCACATGGCTCCCTTAAGAGCCTTATTTGGCATGCAGTGTCTAAATAGACATTGTAACTTTATACTGAATAGCACTCTATGATGCAACATGGAATAGAATAAAACCCCACTGTCTTTATCATAGGAAAAGACCTATAAAGAAAAAAGATATTTTACAGTGAATATTCCACCTATAAGAATTCTTTAAAATGCCACTATTGCTTTAGCTATACTTAAGTTTCCAAAGTGACTTCCATGTTAACCTCATTCCTATGTGTTTATAATATTCTGAAAGATTCTGTTTTCAGACTCAATGCCTCTGTGTTTGCCTTAAATAAATAATACAAGGTTTGCCTTCTTTGCAATCTGTTTTCATTATAATACTTATGTCTCCAAGTTCACTCTTTTCTGACCTGAGCTGAAGTGAGTGTTAGTACTGTGACCAAAAATTACATTCAACAACAAATCTTTGTGCAGTAAAACTCTAAATATGTGTACTGACCTTTAAAGATCATACACAATGAATTTTAAACACACCTGCAATGTTCTGTAAGCCACAAATGCAGAGCAGCTTTTATGAATAACTGTGTGCAGTGACGGGTGTACTTCCTCTGTGAAGGTAAAGCCTCTAACTCCAAAATTGTTGCAATTCTCAAGCTGAAAAATAAAGTTTTTATATATACAGAAGGGACTACTTTCTATATTTCAAGGTTATTACTCTACCTCCCATTCTGGTGTCTGAAGCTGCATTTTCTTGATTCCATTCTTGGCCCTTGAGGGCAGATTGCACCATACAGATTCTATCTGTACAGTTAAATTATATTTCAATTACTCACCTCTGTGTCTTTATCTTCTAATATGTCTTTCCAGAAAGCAGATTTATCTAGATATGTCTGCATTCGGAGTTAACTCGTGTTTTGAAAGAGAGTGTAGACCTTCAGGGATGAATGTGACACTTTTTCCCTCCATGTTTTGGGTACAAGATAAAAAGATTGTGTAATAGTTCACACCAGCTCCACCTTCCTGTTTGACTTAGCCTGCATATTGTCTGGAGCAAGGATTAAGGTCCTGAATCATCTTTTACCCCCCCACCCTCAGACCTTAGTAAATCTTCTGTTATACCAAAAGTATAGCACTGAAAAACATTTGAATCATTTTCTTGCCCTTTTTAATCTTTTTGCCAGCTATTAATTATCAATGATGTTAAAAATAATTAATCATCAGTATGTAGTAAGTAATGCAGTGACATTTAAATGTGATGCTGAAGTGTAATGAAGCAAATGACTTTTGATTGTTACCATGATATAGTTATGTTCTCATGTAATGTGATTTTTATAATGGGAAATGAAAAGCATTTTCTATAAAGTATAGCAATTGCTGCCACTAGCACTAATGTCCAAACCTACATAGAGTTACCTCTAGGGGTAGGAGTAAAACAAAACCTTTTTCTTCCCTGGAGTCTCTAATGGAGCTCTGATTCTGAAATTTTTACATCAACATCAATCACCGTACACAACATATTTTCTGGTTTTATTCTTTCTTGATTGCAGTTCTGGATAAGTGAGATTGGTTTGGTGTTGATAAACCAGAATTTGTCCTTTTCTGCCTAGATAACTCCGGAGTCCTCAGGTATCAAAGTCTACCAACATATTTTCATAGCTCAGGGTGGAATGTTGCCATCACACAGAATTGCAACCTGGGAACAATCTCTTTAATTAGATAACATATAGTGTTAAACATAAGTCATGAGTGCTCTGAAGCTTTCTTGGTATGAAGAGAATGAAGCATTTTGCTATTCCTCATCCAAGACTCCTACTCTGGGTTTATTCTTGAGAACACCACAATAACTGAAAGCAAGCAAACTTTACAGTGTTCCCCAAAAAACAAATATATTCCATGTACCACAAACATACACAGATCTAGAAAAAATAATAACATCTCTCAGAATTCCCCCACCTGAATTGCCTTCTCTTCAACAGTCATTCGATATGCTCCAGTGTCCTCTGAGAAACCCAGGATCTTTCATGATTAATGTGCAAGCTGCCACCACATTCATGGCCTCTCTCTCACCTTCAAGCAAGGAATTTTATTTCTTCCTTGGCTTCTCTCACTTGCTGTGGCTAACTACATAAGTGCAGTTTAGTGATGTGATGTAAACTTGGGGTCTTGAAAATTTGCTAATGGCAAGCCCATCTGAAGCATATCTGTCTGCACTACGAGGTGTTTATAAAAGCATCTTATGAATTTCTTCAGTGGGAGCTGCAAAACCTGAAATAAAGAAATTAAATCCATGTAGTTCATGCTGCATGAGGATGATTTTAAATATAACAGCAGACATAAATCTGTGTTGTAAAATTTCCTGCCCCTTCCCTGCTGTCCAGCATTCCTCTGTCAGTGTTAGTTCTCCTCTTGTTCACCATTTTTTCCTTATGGTAGCTATCAATGGCAGCTCTTCAGCCCTTGAAGAAATCCAGCAGTCTCAGATACTGGTTTGCTGCAGAACAGTTGGAGAAAGAGATTTTTCTCTTTAATTAATCTATCTCAGGCTAAAAAGTTTTCTTTTACCAACATCACCAACCCTTTGGATACTGTTCTGGTACATATGGCACACTTGTGTAGTCCCAAACTCACATCAGTGACATATTAGACATATTCCACAGGTTCTTATGTGTAGATTAGCATGTGATTATAGTTTTTAGATACCTGAACCCAGTAGTTTCTTCTCAATAATTAAATAATAGGTGTTTTCATTACAATAAAGAGACAGTGATTTTTTTCTAATTTATCACAAGATTTACCACAAGACCTCTTGAGAACCACATTCCATTTATTGCTTTGAGAAACAGTAAAGAAGTGTAGTCCCGTTACATACTTTACTAAAAGCTTTCATAGCACACCAACGTTCATATTAACACCTTTGCTGTCAACCAGCACTATAAACCCTTTCATACACATAAACCTTTTCTGTCTGTTTCTGTGATAGACAAGCCTTTCTTTTAAGGAACTAATAATATGAAATTCTGCACTGGTTTTAGAATATCTGTTAAAAAATAATTTGCATTTGCAGATGATAGCAGTCATTTATTTCTTTCACCTGGGACTAGTAAATACTTAAATATATTTCAAATTACCAAAATGTGTACTCTTGCTCCTATCTTAGTCAATGAACTAAATATTTTTTGCCATTTTCTTTAATATTTTCACATAGCGTGAGATCAGTTAAGATTGGAAAGCATGTCTGGAGGCCATCTGGTTCAACTTCCCTGCTCAAGCAGGACCACCTAGAGCAGGCTGCCCAGGACTGTGTCCGGAATTCCTCCAAGGAGACAGATTCCACAACTGCTCTGGGCAACCTGTGCCCAGTGCCCAGTCATGGAGCAATGGATGCCCAGAACCTTTTTTGCAAAGTTACTTTCCAGCCAGGGCCTCCAGCAGTTGCTGGTGCCCGATTTTATTCTGAGGGAACGAAGACTCCACTGCCCATGTGTCTAGATTAGGTCACAGGCAGGTATGCAGACATGGCAGTGTGTTTCTAACTCATTATAGATTCATTTGCCAAATACAGAAATCTTTTTCTATTTCTTCATTTCATATTACCACAGTTTTAAAAATTTCTGCTATCAGAGAATAAGAATTGCAATTGTTACCTTTACCACCATTTTGTATCATACTATTTGCTGAATTATAATTGCTTCACATATTAGACACAAATTTTTCACAGGTATTATAGCATTATAGTTGAATTGCTCAGGGAGTCATCTGGGAGGAATGGGAAAAATAATAAAAATAACAGGGTTTCATGTATTTCCATTTATACATCAAACATCATCAGCTTCCCTTTCAGAAAATATATGTTGACTTCTTATTGGCTTCTACTGATGTTACTAAAAAAAATGTAGTGGGAGATTTTTAAGGGTTTTTTTATGTTCTTACTTAATCTTTCACATTGTTATATTCTACTTCAAAACTGGTTAAGAACAGAAGATATGCCTATACTAAGGAAATACAGTCGCGTTGGCAGGAAGGACTTACAACATCATCTGTGGTAGTTTTGTACTAAAAGGTAATTAGAGACAGGTTGAAAACCGCCATTTAACATCTATTTTTTTAGTAAACATGCCTATTCTGTGTGATGAAAGGCAGTGCAGCTATTAAAAACACAATACAAAAATAGGTCAGTGGTGGATTACTGTGATGCTGTGGAGAGCATTGTTTTACATATGTCAGTCTTTATGGGTCCTTTGAGAAGGTAGCATGAGAGTGATTTTATGAGCCAAACTGGACACACAGATTTTCTCAATTCAATATTTCATAGTAAACATACCCCAGAAACAGCAGCAATTAATCTGAGTGACTAAAGTCCACATGAATGTAATGCAATGGCAGCTTCTTTCACTGTTGTCTTTCACTGGATTTGGCTGAATCCAGCTGCAAGAACTGAACAAAGATGCACATGCACTGTTATGCATATTCATTAAAAATGACAGATTTGCTTTGCCTAATTTTTCCTTTGTTTATTTCCCATTGGATACAGTTTCAAACAAGAATAATCAGTTAAAACTATAGATTTCTAATGAAGTATTAGTAAATACATTTATGTTTTCCTCCTTGTGAAGAAAGTTATTTCCATGTTTTACTCATTCAGCTTGGACAAGAAAGAAACATCATGTGATAAGCATGTTCTAGCACTGATCAGATTTAGCATATTCCTGCCAGTGGTCTACATAAAAATTATTTGCAAGAAGTATCTTATGAATAAATTTGAATTGCAAAAATCTTTCATTTTTAAATTTAGAATAAAAAAAAGGCTCATAAATCATTTTCGGGTGATTTGACTATGAGAAAAAGCTAAAATAACCAAATTATTAACTGAGGATTACCTACTTATATTTATCTGAGATAAGTAATTCTCAATAGGAATGACGTTCCCTTTTTGTAGATTTCACAGACTGTCACTGGAAAAGTCAGTATTTTCAGATAGTCAGATGATGCCATTGTTTTGTTTCCTAACAAATTACGAGTGTGCAAATAAAACTAAATTCTTGTTGAGCTCTTTTAGTTACTTATGACTTTGCTATGAGGATGATCACTTTTAAAGATGTCAGTGTTTGTACTAAAAGGTGAATAATTACTTATAAGTTCTGTTGGGAGAACAGCGTTAAAATTTGAAGATTTGGTTAGGAGGAGGGAATAGTTTTACTCAAAGTGACATTGCAGCTGGGAATGGTAAAAATGTTGGTGTGGGAAAACTGCCTCCAGTTTGGAGGAGGAAAATTCCTGTGGAGAGGTAACATACTCTCACAGAACACCTATGAGGCCTTTTGCTGTGGTGAGGCAGCAGCGAGCCCCTGCCACTGCCCGCTAGGATGAACGGAGGGGAACAGAACCTGTGTCCCCCCTGTGTGGTTCTGCTGCCTGAAGAAGGTAATGAAATACCTTCTTTTTTAGCAGGGTGATGAAATAAACCTACTCTTTGTGGTTTGATGGTTGCCCTTGGTTACCGGTATGTGTCGATTCACACAAGATCCTTTTCTGCAAGACAATTGCTTTGTTTCTGTAAGCCCAGGCAAGCTGTACTGATATAGCACACCCATAACTTGCCCAAGCACCTTTCTTGTTTTGCTTCTATAGGATGATCAACAGGTTTTCCTGGGTTGGGCTGGTTGTGTTTCAGCGTGTCTTGTATAAAGAGTTGATTTCTGTCTTACGTAATGTGCTTGACTGATTCTTTTTCTCCAACATGCAAATCTTGCAACACCACATGATAAACCAGCTGAACAAAATCAGTATTTCATATCACAGCTTGTATAGCATGACATGTTACAGCTGAGGTATTTTTATGAAATATTTGAAACGCTTTACTAGCCACTATGAAAGAAAATATATTTCTTCTTTGAAAATTGTACCACTTTCATTTGGAATAGTGTTAATTTTCTTCTTAATAGCTGGTGCAGTGCGGTGTTTTGGGTTTAGTACAAGAATAATGTTAATAACACACTGATGTTTTGGTTGTTGCTAAGTGTTTGCCCTCAGTACAATTTCCTGTGCTCTGCCAGTGAGGAGCTGCACAAGAAGCTGGGAGAGAGCACACACAGAAGAGCTGACCTGAAAGGCCAAAGAGATATTCCGCACCATACAACATCATGTCCAGTATATAAATTGGAGGGAGTGGACCAGGACCCACAATTTTTTCTTTTGTACTTATCCTCCTTCACACTGGGGGAGGAAAGAGCAGTCAACACACCAGTATTCACTCACCAGCTGGGGTTAAACTATGACGAAAACCTCACTTTTGTTCCTTCTGTGGAATTTATAGATAATTATTCCAACCAGTGACATCTTATCTCTTCCTTTGTAGAAAAAGCCCTCAAATCTTTCCAGAATCTTATCATATTTCAGTGAAGTGACTGCCCTCCTCTCACCCAATAATATGGTCTTGATGTAAAATTACAGCAATGTCTGCAATGTCTGACACTGAACACAGGTAATAAGCACTAGCTGGCTTTTCAAATTTTTCAGAGAATGAAAAAAAACCATTAATTCAAACGAGCACTGACACAGAAATGTACACTCATTTTCAATATTCAGAAAAAAATTGCAGTAACATACTTTACGCATATACACTTAGGAACATTTCCACAGTCAGGTAAGGAGTGACACCAGTGAAAACTCTCTGGGCCAAGCATTCAATATGTTCTCTTAGCTGAGCCCTTGTTATTTTTTCAGTGTCTCTCAGTATTCATGTAGGATTATTGACCTTGATTATTTGAAAGCTTCCAAGAAGAAACTGAGAGTTAGCTCTTCTAAATTCAGATTTTAAATATTACACATGCAGTGTTACAGCACATGCATAGCACACACGTAGACATCATAAGCTACGAATGACTGAATGAATCTCACCTATAATATTTAAATATCATAAAAATCACAAAAATAAATATTTTAAATTAGTATTTTAAATGTGTGCTATAAACACATATAGACATGTTATCCAAATTTCTCTGTAGAGACCACCGAATGAGTCTAAACAGGACTCCACTGGCACCTATTTCACTCCATTTCTCTTTAAAAATGTGATGAATTGCTTCCGAAAATGAAGATTTTTCTCCATTAATTAGGAACATAGTCTAAACAAACTTCTGTTAGCTCTGATTGTCAGGATCTTAGAAGTCAAATAATTTGTTCAAACTTCCATGCCTAGGACTGTTTGAGACTGTTTGGTATATATGAGAGTATATGCATATAGCTTGGCAGATGTGGCACAGCATTGTTGCAGTGTGCAGGCCACCGGAAATACCCTGGGGGCCTGGCCACAGGGCTGCATTGACTTGTCCCTCCCCTGTTCACCCAGGACTGGCCAGATGTCACAGCCAGTCATCTGCCTACTGGCTTGCCTCTCGCCCTTGCCCTCCACCGACGGAGGGCATAAAGGCCTGGGCGAGAGGTGGGCCGGGACTAGTCTTGCTACGTTGTCCACTACACATCTTGTTCAGCCCTGTTCCCTCCGTGAGGGAGAATAAAGGAATGATAATATAACGCAACTGGTACGTCTGTCTTTACCAGCGAGCAGCTGCCGCCGCCGCCCGGCCCAGGATCAGAGCTCCCGGGTGAGGAGCTACTGAGGGCTGCATTCGGTGGCCCCAAGGAGCCAATAGACCAGCAAGGAAAATCGCACAGGATCTATGGGAAACTTCCTGAGGACTGCACTGGTCTTCTTGCTTTTTCAGGAATAAATCCTGAATGGTTTGCACAGCCTCTGAATAAAATCCATGATCACAGGTCCTCACAATTACCACTCCCCTGAATTGCTGTTAACTTCTCCCTTCTCTGTCTTGGCACACCTTCTCACCTCACAGCCTATGTTTTTAGCTCTGAAAAAGAACAAATAAAAACATGTAACCACATTAGCAGAACCAGAAGTTATCATCAAATTGAATAAGGAAAAAAAAGCATCTACTCTGTGTCAGTGCATGTGTAATTATTCTCACATGCAGTGAAGAGCAAGAAGAGGTAACATGGTGGAGACTATATCAGGAAAGTGCTTTGTTAGTTTTCACGTAGGTTACACCTCATGTGATTTGGTGGAATTACTTTCCCTCTTCCCTTTTCATTCTGGGTAAGATTAAAGATTTAAACTCTATAAAACATATATGCTGTAGCAAGTAGGTTAGAGGAATTCTCTGATTATAGGAGTTCAACTAACAGTTTTCCCCAATTCATTTTCAAAGCTTTTCAACAACCACTGCTGGCTTGTAGATTCTTATTTATTCTGCCCTGCGGGTAAAACCTGCAATATATGTCGACACTCTTAATATATTGGGCTTACTTCCCATCTCAGCTGAATGAGTCTCATGCCAGCGATTTTGGTGGAGTCATCCTTGTTTCAGGCCAGTGAATAGAAATCAAGCCTTTGTATACAGGATATCTGAACAAAAATCCATACATGGGACAAGAGGGCAATGCATTAACAGCTGATAGCTTTCTAGTACTTTTGCCTTCTCATTAATTGCAGCAACAGCAAAGCCGATGAACATCTTGTTCAGGTACACTTGTTGCAAGGCTGGAGAGCTCTGGGGTGGGTAGATATGGAGCTCTGATATAAGACGTGGCCCAGCTATTTCCTCCTACAAGCTTGAGTTACAGTCCTCAGCATAGAGATTAAAAACAATATATTTTTATTTTGGTGCTTTATCATAATTACCTTGGTTTAGAATTACACATTAGCATAATTCTCTTACCCACATTGATAAAGGATTTTCCTGATTCTCAGGTATTCTTCTAACTAAATATGCTTTTTGCCTCTCTCAGTCTCCCTGACCTGTTGTTTATTTTAATATAAAGTAACAGTAAAATATTCATTTTGTTAAAAGGTGTCTCTAGGATGTATATTAGTTATCTTTTTATAGTTGCATTTCTTCACTAGAACTAAAATTTGCTAAAGTTAATACAAGCATTCATCTTATCAGCATCTTTATACTCAAAGCTTTTTAGAGAGGTGAGGATCTCAATTTTCAAACAAAAGACAGATTTTCATTATTTCATTGCTTAACACTTCTGCTTACTTACCTCTTACCCAAAGCTTGCACTTAACTTTAAGCCATGAAACATGCTTTGGGAAGTTCTAGTGCCTTCAAGAAAGTTTTACCTGTACAGAGCATCTGAAATAGGGCTTCTGAACTACTTTCTAAAGGTCTGTTTCCAAAGAATCTACTTTTCGTACCAGTACCTAAAGAACCATCTCTTTTTTAACATTAAAGTTACCCACTACGAAGCTGAAGTCCCAGGCTCTTTAAGAAATCAGATTTGTTATCAGTAAACAGATTTAGGATGTCAAATTTGGCAAAGGACAGTTTTAGCCCACCAAGACAGTTTCTCAACTCAGCCAAATTCTAATCTGGGGGGATAGCAGTTTTCCCTGAAATCATTCACCAAGATGACCAGTGAGCCACCAGGCTCACTTAATTCAGTTTTGGTGCATATCCATGAGACAATTTAATAGCTTTTCCAGCACAGAAAGGGAAATACCACCAACATTTGCAAAAAGCCAGAGGCTATGTGGCTTTTGGAGTAGAAGGGAGAAGTTAAATAGACTGGGAGCTGGCTGTAGAAAGAGAGATTGGTTCTTGGATATTGGGATGAAAGGCTCAGAGCTGGCACGAGAAACTATATGTTTCTGGCAAAGGGGTCTATAACAGCCATGAAAGAGCCTTGTGGGTGGCCCACTAAAAAGGGGGGTTACAGCTGGGTCTGAAGGAGTCTGGCAGAAGACAGTTCCTGGCTGTTAAATTTGCCAGCCCGTGTATGCTTGTAGCAAGGCAATGACCTACAGGGAGTTGTCTGGACAAACTCCATGTCTGTACCCAGCAGGCACTGGGATGTCTTTAGGGCTGAATGAAGCATGATGGTTTTACATTGGTTGCTGTATACACAGAACATAAAAAGAATTTTCCTCAGAAACAAAGGTTGAGAAAGTGTACCTTCATTACAACATGATCAAGTGAACACGGAGAATTCTTCAGAAATGTTTATTTAAACACACCTGTAATCCTCTAGGTATTAAAATTGCACAACAGCCATACACTATCTTTTCTACTTCTTTACTCACCTTAAAACTGTAAAGTATTTCCAAAAAAAAAAAAAAAAGAAAAAACAGGAGTAAGATAATCTATTTATTTGTTGCCCTATTCTCTGTGAACTTGGAATGCAAAATAGAATTATTCTGCTAAAAAAAGAATCAACACAAAGAACTGTTAAAGGATTGGAAGGCTTTTCATGTCCTTCCTCCCTTGTTTAGTTTGCTCATATGTATGCTAAATATGACCATATCTTTCCAAACTTTTTATGAGTCCTGTTTTATAAACTCTTTTTTCGCTCGTTTTCTCTAGATTTTCTTCAACTCCATCTTTCTTAAAATATGATGGCCCACCTAAATATAGTACTCCATGTAAGTCCTCCCCAGTGGCAGATACAGCAGAACAGTGACCTTCCTGACAACACAAAATGACATGTTTTTTTACAATAGCATGATACAGTTAATTCAGAATTAGCTTGTGAAGCCTTCTAATTTCTAGGCCCTCTCTGTTATTGCTGCCAATCAGATAATGCTCTTTTCTACATGAAAACACTGCAAGCAATATATTGAATTTCACCTTTATCGAAATTCTCTTTTTTATATCAAATGATTCCTCAGCTGGTCAAGACCATATTCAGTGAACCTTGCCTACCATCTTCACTCATTCAGTTTTTAATGAAAGTTCTTTCCAAACTATCTAAAAACTATTCACCCAAGCTATTAAAAAATATTGTAAAATACTGAGCACAGGGCAGAACCCTAGGGAGTGTGACATAATAACAAATGATTGACAAATAGCTCTGGAGCAGATGTGTACTTTTAGCTGCAAACCTGCCAAAACCATCATGTGTACATGACTTCCTTGAGAGAAAGTGCCATGTGGAAAAATCTCAAAAGCCAAAAGTCAAGATACATCCTGCTGCTGTCCCTTTTTCTGTATGTGACATGATTTTCTCTGTAGAAGAAAACAACTGCAGTGGATTAATGTTTAGTTATTGAAAAATCAGTTGTCTTTTTTCTCATTTCATAGTTATCCTTTAAATACTTGCAAACTGCTTTTAATAATTTGATTCTGATTCTTCCAGGCTATCAAAATGATGTGTTTTTATAATTCCATTCTACTCTTTTCAAATTAGAAATATCTTTGCCATCATGTTTCCTTGGATGCTATGATTTCTGGAAGAAAATCTCTGCAGGTTTGGGAGTTGTTATAATACACTTCATCAAGAACTCCCAAATTTGAGAATATGTAAAATATTTTCGAGGTTTGTGAGCCTGGGTTTTTACATCTGTTTTCTGTTTTTCATTTTAATTATTTTAACCACATAGAGGAACTAATTTTTTGCAGTACTTGAAATAAGAAAGACTTTGAATTTCTCTGCTCATTACTTCTTTCCCTTTCCTGGTACGTACTCAGCTCATTCTTTCATTTTCCTTTCATTTACTCCTAAGATATAATTAGAAGGTTTTCTTCTTGTCTGTTTTCTCTTGTTAGTCACCTAAACTTTAGCATTCCGTTGTCTGCTCTGCATCAGTTGGTTTTTTAATAAGAATTTTTAACAGTATTAATGTGTCTCAACTAGCCCAGCCTTCTGGCTCAATTGCATCATTACAGCTTGCTTCTACTTTTATCCGTCCCCAGGGACTTTCACCAGATTGGCCTTTGGTTACCTGGAAGCCAACACATGAAGCCTATCCAGTTTTGATATATTGCATTGCTATATACTATGTGTTTTCAGACTTTGCTATTTAGCCTGTTGCTCAGATACTTACATGAAGGAGGTCAGGGGAACAGGAGGTTCTTGTGTCATAAGAAGGTGGTTTCATAGATTATGGTGATTAATCATCATAAAAATCATAAGCATGCTAAAAATGAAAACCAAAAATGTGTGCTGCTTTGCAACTTGCTCTTTTTTTGAAAAGAGAAGCTATGTGGAACATCTCTTGGCACACACTGGAGAATTACTTTCACTGTAAGCTAAAGTAACTTCCTGCACAGTGAACTGCTCCTCTTTCTCTGCTGTTGAGATTCCCATTCCCATGAGGAAGGAAAGCTGAGTGTCTTTGTATTCTCCTGTGTCCTGAACAGAAAGCCTAAGGTCTTGCCTGGCATAAAGGAACTGAAATAAGTAGACAGTGTATGCAATGGTGGCCTCTGGGAATGGTTTCAGGACTTTGTATTTCCTAGTTATTTTGTGCTTTTTTGTCAAAGGGTAAACATTTCAAGCTAAATTATTCAGAAGGGATTTAGTAGGTGTTTTCTTTAAGTTCTGTGGAATACAAATGTGTGGAAAGAAAGAAAAATCAAGCATTCTGCTTTGGTTTTGTGTTTTTGTTCACTGGTTACACTGAGATCTTTGAGGAGAAGGATTGTATAGATGTCTGGGGTAATCCAGTTCCCCCTCTTCCTGAGAAGGGCTTTCATAGGAAGCCACTCCAAATCACTACTGGAAGAGGTCTCTCTCAAGCCTAGTAAAAGAAAAGAAAAATCTTGGCAAATGAGGAGCCATGATAAAATCTAAGGGGACTTTGCTACCAAACCAGTATATTAGTGATATTTCTACAGCAAAGAGAAGACACCGAGTATTTTCCAGGAGATGGCATTATGGAAATGTGTGGCATATTTTAGCAGTGCAATACCAGCACAAGGCCTCAGAGTGCAGAGTGAATTCACTTTCCTGAAAAAAAATAGCTTCTTTACGTGTAGGTGGAGGAATGTAACTCCTTAAAGGTAGAAATTGAGGTAGAAGCCATCTGTTTCTGGATTATCACACTGACAATACAATATATGCATACACATAGATGTTTGTTACTTAAACATAAACAGGTAATTACTAGAACCATGGTATGCTCCAGTACACACAATCTGCATAAAGCCAGAAGAAAACTGTTTGACCCCAATATAGTGAAGCTTCCCCCAAGGACTGCTGGAAATGCCATTTTCCAGACTTCTGCTTCCTGCAGTACATGGCAGCAGATGGCCAGCCAGCACCCTGGGATATGACTGACTGTAAAACAGTGCCGTGACTTTATTCCATTATTTTAACGACTCAAAATTTGAAATGTATGTATCTTGACAAAGCTGTTAGACTGCTTATATGGGAGGTAAGTAAGAGGGGAATAAAAGTTGTTTCTTTGCAAGGTATTGTGCTCTCTAGAGAGACTAAGAACTTCAGGCTTGTTTGTGCTAAATAACCTACTGAGCCCATGTGTCTTGGTTAGGTTAAATAACACTGAATGCCCTGAGTGGGGTCACCATCTTTCTTCAATGTTCCCACAGTGCAGTTTGAGTAGTGAAAGAAATTGTAACCCCAGAAAGCTGTGACCCTCATGGCATACTGTGCCCAGGAGAACAGAGGCTGCCTCTCTTGAGACTCGACATTTTGGTACTCTGGCTTCTATCCACATTGAGCATTATTCCACTTATCGGTTATTATGGATTTAGCCTAATTCTGTGTGATACAGGAACATGTATTTATATTCAAGTATTACGCTGACTGCTGTGCAATTACTCTTAATAACTGATCCCAGGACAAAAATTCTATTTTCAAAGCATTGTTCCAGATATTTTTATAATGATATTGTTTCATGGTTCACAAAGCTGTAGGTGACAAGGTGCAGGCAGGTACCAGAAGTTGTGAAGGTACTGACTTTCGATAGGTCCAAGTGTACATCCTTGTCCTCTGTCTCAACATGATCTGTGACATTTTATGGAAGATTTTTCGTCTATTTCTGTGTAGGTTTCAGTTACATAGTGTGAGAGACTAGTTTGAAACCTTCTTGACATTAATTCTATGAAAATAAAATACTGCAAGGGAGCACTACTCTTCTTGGGCTTAAAATTAAGTACTTGATAAGAACCTCACTTACCTGGAGCTTGTGAACAAGGGTCCTCCAAACCCAAATTAACAGTAAATATAAAAGCTTTATGACAAAGCCCCAATACAAAATGTGGTATTGAAAGATAAGGATGAGCTTGGTGTATAGGAATGTAAATACATTTAATTATCTTTATGATATAACATTTGTATGTTTTTATCATAGGCTTAACATTCTGTAGCAACATTGGAAAAAATTGAAGAATGTTAGGGATGTCCTCAAGGAAGCAATGAATTCCTAATTTGCAAAGAAAGAGATGGAAGTAAGGAGAGAGGAAGACCCTGCTGCTATGCATTACTTTTGAACCTTGAAATTCTTCTCCAGAAGTCAGTGGGGAGAGACATGAAACATGAAAGCTTGGTTGGAGGTGAGTTAGAAACACATTCTGCTTTTTTTTTACCTTTGCCATTTTGTTTTCAACCCTGAGATTAAGAATTAAAGAATTTCTTTTGCTCAAATAAGCTTGCATTAATTTTCTCCATCATCTTTCCAGTGCTACAGTTGAGGCCAAGGGAAGCTGACAAATTTGGCTCATGTTCTGTCTCTGGGGGTAAAGCATCAGTCTAATACTCCCCCTATGAGGTGCACTCTGACATGGTGAAATGCTCTCAGCCAGTCTGGAAGGGTCAGCCATGGCCTGGGAGTGCCAAGCACTCTATTGAAAAAGTTGTTCCTGGCAGACACAAAGAACACCCCTTTTTCCAGCATCAGGTAACAAAGAAAGACCCCTCACAGCAGACTCCTGGGGAACCTTTCAAATCAGTCCATGGCTTCAAGGGGAAATGTAGCAGCTTCCAGCACAGGATAGAGGACTGAAACTAAATTAACCAAGAGAAAATATTGGACAGTATTAATTTGTGAGACTGTGTTTGAAAAAAATATTTACAGACAGTTTCTGCAAAGTTGCTACTACTGTAAAATACGCAGTAGAAGGTGTTTTCATGAGAATTAAGAAAAAAAGCAGCCCTTTTAATCTAATAAATTCCAGAAAATCAGTTCTCTAGTCAATCCTCTGACCTGAGACGCTGTAAATACTGATTTATTCTATCTATTCTGAAAGGTATTGGAAGTTATCTAGTAGTTTGATCACTCCAGTAGACATTGCAACTATGCTGTTGTTTTTATCACTGCTGGCAAGAAGGCTTCTCTCTGTGC
Organism: Orthonyx spaldingii; assembly: GCA_013397795.1. Lineage (NCBI taxonomy): Eukaryota > Metazoa > Chordata > Aves > Passeriformes > Orthonychidae > Orthonyx > Orthonyx spaldingii. The sequence continues at coordinate 118,354 of VZTJ01002440.1, forward strand.
TGTCAGGCTCATGCCTCAGGAATGTCACTGGCAAAAACTACTTCAAACTCTGCTTATAATCCAGACCCAGGCTTTGGAGAAGCTCATTAATACTAAGAAATTGGCTACAAGGGTAAAATGTTTTCATGGAGATTTCATGGAGACCATAAAAATATGTATCATAAATGTTGAAGGCATCTGTTACCTGACACTCATGCGTAGATTCAGCTTACTTTCTCAAGACACATCAAAGCTAGACAATAGATCCACCTGTACTCAGTTCTCCACATCAAGATGAGATTTGTCATTTGACTATTATATCCTTCTCCCCTTATAGCATAATCGTCTCCCACTTATGAGGCATTCAGCAGGGTTTTGTACATTTTTCTAAAATGTAAAATGTCTCATGTAATTTCATTGCTTAACAAGAGTAGGACAACATGTTTGTGAAATGCCATGTCTCCTGTTCCACATATGCAGGGCCAGGAGCTGGACTTTGATGATTCTAGTGGATGCTTTCCAATTCAGAAAACTCTGTGTTTCTGTGATTCTGCAATAAAATGCTCAACCCAACCTACAAGGCTCCTTGTGTAATAAAATGCAGTAGATAAGAATCGTGACAACTGAGGAGTAAAAGCAAGAAACCTAGTAATGATAAACATAGAGAACATTTGTTTGAAACTTTTGGAACAACCAATTTATGCTTATATTTCAATGTGAAGTGCAAGCAGCTCTTGGAATAAATTCTAAACATGAAAGCCTATGAAGATGTATTTACTGCAGCCTAAAACCTGATATTCTTCTCAGAGTTAAAAGACAAACAAGATGTGGGAAAAGTTTTTATTTTATCCTCCAAAATAGGTGACAATTACACTGACATTATTTTATAGCTATTGTTGGATTATTTTTTTAGGTTAACAGCAAAATAACAGATGCAAAAAATAAGAACATATTGGAAGAGACTCTTACGGGGTGCATATTTCTTCATGTTCCTAGGTCCTTGAGAATGTTTGTATTCCACTCTAATGGCAAACTAGATGTAAAGGAGGAGAGTACATTTCATTATAGATAACTCAAAGGAACTGTCAGGGTATTCAGTCCCATGTTAAGGCAGTGTTAAAATAGAAACATGAAATCTATATTTTCTAAATGCAATGGTGTGAAATGTTTTTGTTTGGAGTGGTCACAAACCAGATATCACCAATACTATCAAAAGGAGATTCTCTTTAAGACCTTATCTGATATTTTGTGTGGTACTATGAAAAAGCGCACATTGTGCAGTAAAACAAACACTATTGCCATTCTAAATCATGGAGACAAAAGTGGAAACCAGGCTGCAGAAAACCTCAGAGTGCATTGAAAGTACTTTTAAGTAAAGCCTTTCAGAGATTCTAAGAACTGTCAAAACAAGCAACCCAACTTCATTTAGAAGAAACGGAAAGAAACTGTGCAGAAAGAAAACCCATGCTGTGTCAAAGAGATTCAAGTGCAGGACACAGGGCCAAATTGATGGGAATTCCATCTTTAAATGGTATCACAAGTGAAAAGGCTGAAAATAATAGTGCCCCGGGTACAGGTCTTCCAAAAGGTCCTAATTAAGGAAAAGAGATTGCCCAGGAATATTAGCTCCAGTAACCTGAGTACCCTGGCAATGTAATTGATAAAATATTAAACTGATATTTTTAATCGAGCAGCAGCCCAGGTTAAGTCATGCATTTGTGAGTTAAGCACATGTTAGAGAAACATCAGAAGCTAAGTTTTACTCATGAAATATACACTCACATCCACAGAGCAGGCACACACCTACTGAAAGTAGGCAGCCGTGCATGCAAAATTACCTCCTGTCCGTGCAGCGCAAAGGAGCTACTTAGATCCCTTCTGTGTCTAATAACGGGCCTCAAAGGAGAGACAACTTGGATACTGTGTATTGCTAATAACTGAAAAAGGTGCACTGGAGCCTGCATAACCAACTGTAACAAAAAGAATTATAGCAATGTCTGTGAGGAATATAGCACAAAACCCCAAGAGAACACTGAGCTGTGAAAAATAGTTCATACCCCCCTTGTTTAAGTCTTTTTCTTACAATCCTAATTAGACGTGCAAATAATTGATTATTCAGTTTGATGGCTGAGCCTAAAAAAATGCTTTCTAATATGTTTCAGATTCAACCTAACACAAAAAGCAACATTAATGTTTGGTGTTCAAGCACTTCTACATTTACAAAAATTATTTTGTAGGTGCTTTTTTGTTGGTATTTTGTTTGGTTGGTTTTTCCCTTAATAAATGAAAGAGAATTTGACTTCTGCAAGGAATGATCAACAAACTTTTATTAAGAAAATATTGAAACTTGGTTCCAAAATTCATAAATTACTTTGGTAGACCTAAAACCTTTCCTCTCATATGAAATTCTAATTTGAATGCAATCTTCATTATTGAATGCCTTTACTTTTTTTTCCTCCTAATTTCACATTACTAGAATTAATTCTGCCCTCATATAAATGGAGCAATGTAGCTCTCACAGCCATAGGGTCCTGAATCAGCAAAGAACCTGTGTATGTCCTTAATGATAAGGAACCTGAGAAGACATTTGTATTTCTTCTTGAAAACTAGGTCAACTAAAAAAAATTTAAATTAGCTAAATATCATTTCAGCAGCTTACTCCTGCATTCCTTTCCCTCTTATAACTGTGCAGTAACTTCCCTATTTTTCCAAAATCCTCTCTGTTGAGGTTCCCCTTAACACACTCTGAAGGAGAAGTGATTGAGGGCAGCCTGTAAGTTCCCAATCCGCACTGCTGACTCCTAAACTGAGAAGTCTTCAAGGTGTTCCTGATCTCCAAAGTCTAGATTGATGCTTTTGCCACAAGCTGTTTTTAACTTAAGCTTATCCCTGGCTGTCTAGACCTCTCCCCACACTAATTATTGTGTGGATGAGATCCAGCCATATGGGCTAGATGAGACCCAAGGAAGACTTAGGTGAAGCCTGCTGCTGCTGTAGCTGGGTGAACTAGGATTTCTGAGCATTCCCACAGTGCAAACCTGCAGTGTGAGGAGTTGTGGACCATTCACATCCCACCATCACCCCAGTAGTTAACTTCTTACCAAAAAGAAACAACAGAAGATGCATAATAAGACAGTAATTGATTGTATCAGCAATTGAGGAAAATTGACTTTTTCACTTGGGCAAAATGAATAAACTGAAGCATAGGAAGAAAAAAATATATAAAATAAATAATTCTTTATCAATCTTGGCTGCCACTGGTATCAACAGTTCCCAGGACTTTTTAAGAGGGATCATGATTGCCATACTGCTTCAACAAGTTGTCCAAATGACTTTATTTTCTTTCAGGTTCTTTACACATTTCCTTATTTCAGTTACACATGAATTGTAGCTAAAAAAGAGTGAAAACACTTTCCTTTATTTAGGGTGTGCTGGAGCAACCTCAGTCCGGGACACTGAAATCACAGCCAGATCCAGAGTCCTTTGTTAAAACCTGTTTTTGGAGAATCCTGTCCCCTGCTGCTGACTCTTTTATGTGCTGTTACCTCTTTTCTGTGCTGCTGCGCTTGGCAAACTGGGCCTCCTCTCCCCTTCAGAGTGATACTCATCATATTCAGCCTGAGAAATCCCTGTTTCTGGGAAAGGGATGCTATCTGCTCTGCCAGCTCTGTGGGTAGCTCCTATTTCTCATCTCTGTCTATTCAAGTTCAGGTAGGAAGGCCCTGCTCCTAAGCAGAGATGGTCCCTGCCTAAATACAGGTCAGTTTAAAACCACTCTAGTCTCCAGAGCTGTTGATTGAAACTACACTGACTCTTTTGGGAGCTTCAACACCTAGCAAAGTTTTATATGTGAACACATAGGTTTGTCTTAATCTGAGAGTTGTAACTTGACCTAATGAATCTACAGCCTTTGATTTCACAACAGCTTTACTCTGGCAGGTAGGACAGCCCAAACATTGAGACCATGTGACTGAAACTACTTTGAAGCTTGAATTTAGAACCATAGAGCCTTAGATCTGAAGACTACCTAGCTTAGGTAAGCTAGAGGGACAGAATCTAGCCATTATTTCTGGGTGCTACAAAATCTAAAATAGTGTATTAGAGTATAGTAAGTAGTTTCAGATGAGTTTAGAGCAAATAGAAAGAGCTGTCTGTGAGGCTTCTGACTGAGCAAAAGTCTGGGTGCCAACATTCAACTGAAGTTTCTTGCAGAGATAAAAAGACTTGCATTTATATCAAAGCCACTCATTCAAAACTCTCCCACGCTGTCACAGCCATTCGGTAGCGCCCATGTATAATGATCCCAGTCTAGTTGCTGCACAAGGAAGTTCTATCACTGCAAAGGGTTCATTCAGCTTTCTCATACATAGTTTTTGAAAGGAAATCCAAGAGACACCTGTCACTGATGCCTTTTCTCACCCTTGCAAGTAAGGTCTACGTCACATTCACTAGAGAATATGTGAGGACAACAAATTGTATCTTCCCAAGATGTTTAATACATTTCTCCGACTTCTAGATTATCAGTCTGATAGTCTTCACTGGAAAAATCAATGCACATAAAATGAATACATACACAAATATCAGCAGCATTAAAAGAAGCAGAGTGAAAAGACTTTGAAAGAAATAGTAGATTATATCTGACAAAAAGATCCGTGAGTACTAAAATGACATTTGAAAATACATCAGGGGGGCAGGGAAAATGGGATCTTTTCTATCTGTTCTGACTACGAGTCTAGTAAGAAAATTTTCCCTAACATATAATAATCTTAGCAAAAAATCAGCTCTACATAGCTAATCAGCTGCACCTTGAATTTCTTTAATATGATGGCAAGCATTTTTTGCAGGTAAAGATGCAAGTTAGAAAGGTAAAGACCTTTAGCATGAAAATCTGTGGCTTGTTGCAAGCAGACTGACATTTTTGTAGGAGAAAGGTTTAATTAAATTACAAGATTCTTTTACAAAACAGAAAGACCTTACTCTACAAGGGAAATTTACAGAAACCAAGTGGTTCTTCATGTTACCTTTCAATTTAACTATCAGTAAATTCAACTCCCACTCCCTCCTCAAAGAGTTGGAATCTGAAAAATATAGAACTGAAACTAACACACAAAAACTGTGGTAGGGAAAAGGGTGGCAAGGTTACAAGGGTAAATAAAACCATGCAAATCATCAATGAAATCCAGTGTCTTAAGATTACCCAGACAGCTGTTCAGGATTTGGGAAGTTCACTACAGGGTAGGCTTAGCCTCATGCTGTCCCCCAGAGTGAGGAGGTAACTAGTGATGCTCAAGGCCTGCTGACAGCAGGGGCAGCACCTACACATAAGCTTGGACTCCGGGATTCCAGGTTGTGATGGTCCAGACTAATTGCTGCCAGACACCCCCATCCCGAGTCTATGTCTGCCAGAAAGGATCCCCCTGGTCCAGCAGAGATCCTCTGCATTGAAGCAGTTAGAAGTTATGAGCTCCAGGCAAACAAGGTACAGATGACAAAAGAATTAAAAAATTTTGGTGAAAAGATATCTATGAGCCAGGCAAAGTGCAGAGGAGAAAAGAGTTGGGAGAAGAACTGGGTACTGAGTTATAAAGAAGAGACAACTTAACTGCACAATACTAAAAGACAAGCATCAACTTTAGAGGGAAAAGACATTTTGAGGACAGGAACATTCCTGCAAGTCGTGGGTCAGTGCTGCATATGACAGGAAAGGAGAATGATTTGTGTTTTGAAACCTTCTTCTTGCCCTTGTCTAAATCCTCTTCACAGCATAGCAGTAGGAAAAAGTTGTTAAATGTACAAAACAGCTGCTGCTGTATGCTCCGCTGTCTCACAGTGTCCTTTGATCACCAAAATATATAAGCAGAAGCCCAGGTTCATTGCTAAGCAACAGACTGCTTAAACATATACCTAAATTCAAGTATGTAACAAAATTATGTTCATTTAGTAGGACAGAAGCTTGTAATTAATTTTGAATTCATGAGTGTCTTGCTGAGGAGTGGTGGGGTATGGAGGTGGTAGTGTGCACCCTCTGCCCTGCACCTTCAATGTCAAAGCAGCGGTCACAGGAAGCTGAAGTGACATAAGACTTTAGCTGCTCTCTTGATGCTACTTCTAGACTCAATGATCTTCATGATCTTTTCTAACCTAAATTATTCTGTGATTCAGTATCAGCCATTGCCAGTTTATGTCTGTTGATTAATTTTCTGCAGCAGTTTGAGAGTTTTCTCATGACTTAGGAGTGGTGGAGCATGAGCGAAACCTGCAAATGCAGCACCTAAAGGGATAACTGCATCATCTAATCCCATTACCACCAATGTGGGACACCATACACTAATCTTTCAATACCAGGAAGGCTCTACAGAACATTCACTCCCACGCTGTAATCCTGATTTATAGGTGCTATGATCCGATTCTTAAAATTATTAGCAAAGCCTCTGCCCAAATTAAGGTGCAAACGAGACTGTATGTTAAAGTCAATAGTATGGATTTTATTGAATAGTAAATATGAGAGAGAGAGAGAGAAAGGAAGAGAAAGAAATAGAAAAGAGGTGGGGGAACAGAGAGATGGTGACAGAGACAGATTAAAGAAAATATCACCACTCTGTGGATTTCAGTGGCATCCCGATGATCCTCTCCAGCTAGTCTTCTTGGTGGTGAGGGTTTCCTGGAAAACCTAGAATCCAGTGGATTAATATATGTTTAGGCCAGGTGGGAATGCCCAGATACCATCTCTGGGGAGGGGTGGGACAGGTTTGACACCATTTCTTGCAACAGACTCTGGATCTGTTGCATCACTGTGCATCATGTGCAGTCCTCTGGTGCAAGGCTTCAGGAAAGAGTCTAGAGAGCATTTAGGGGGGGTCTTTGATGGATTATGACAACCCCTCAGCTTCCTCTCATGTGAATGTTCTGTGGATGTGGCCTTCCCAGGGTTGGGGATTCCACAGCTGAGCCAGTTTGTGTAAGGGAGGATGGGTGTTTATGCCACACACCCAAAACTCTCCCCCTCCCCACTTCTTTGGCGGGGGGAAAGACTGTGCAAACCTGGCCTCTGTGGGCTATGGCCTCCCCTACTCCAAACCCAGCCAGGGATGATTTTCTGCTGGGTTTGGCTTTCTTATGGATTCATTCTTTTTTCCCTTGTCCAACCTAGGACCGATTCACATTTTTGTTTCTGCTGCAATTGAGCTTAAGTCAACATCTGGTGGGCTAGTTTGAGCTTATGAAATCTCCTCAAGGAATACTTGGGGACTTCTACTGGTATTCTCTTCTGAAAGTACAGCCCATAAACAACAGGGAGAAACACTATGTTGTTCCCTGACTGACTAACCCATGGGAAGATTAACACAGAGGTGAAGACTGTTAAAATGTTTCTTCTAAAAAGGGAGATCAGACAGAACATACTCAGAGCCTTCTTGCAGGCATATCACAGAAGAGTAAAAGCAGTGTGAAAACCGCAGTCTGACAGGCTGAGTATTTATGTAAGAGCAAGTACACAATGCTTTCTTTTTCCTCCTCCTCTAAATATTGCCTTGGCTACCAATTTCCTTCCAATGTCGGTTTTGGTCACTATAGCCATTTTCCCCCCTGCATTTGGATTCCTTCTTCACCATAGTTCATAGAATCATAAAATGGTTTGTGTTGGAAGGGACATTCAAGATAATCCAGTTCCAACCTCCCTGCCATGGACAGGGACTCCTTCCACCATGTTGCTCAGAGCCCCATGTAACCTAGCCTTGAACACTTCCAGGCATTGGGCAGCCAGAGCTTCCCTGGGCAACCTGTTCCAGTGCATCACCAACCTCACAGTAAAGAATCTCTTCCTTATATCTCGTCTAAATATACCCTCTTTCAGTTTAGAGCCATTTCCCCTTGTCCTATCACAACACATCTTGTACCCTTCATGTACTGGAAGGCTGCAATAGGGTCACCTCAAAACCTTCTTTTCTCCTGGCAGAACAATCCCAACTCCTTCAGCCTTTTCTCATAGGAGAGGCGTTCTATCATTCTAATCATCTCCATGGCCTCCTCTGCACTTGCTCCATCAGGTCCATGTCCTTCCTGTGCTGTGGACCCCAGAGCTGAGCACAGTACAGTTCTTCAGGTCTCCTTCTTCTGCAGGAAGTGGGACACAATTTTCATATGTATATATATATATATATATTTGTGTGTGTGTGCAAATAACATACGCCATGTATACAAAATTGTATGCATTTACACGGCTACTTACTTTTGAACAAGACACCTGAGAAAAAGAAAATTAAGGGATCTTGCTGCTGTAGGACTTATTCTTCCTTACCCAGTATTCTCCCTACTATTCATTACATTCAATTCTCACAACACTGTGAAAATGAATTTGTAAGCATTTGGAACCTGAGAAGTGTGGTTCTATTCAATCTCTCAAATTAATAAATAATTTTAATTGAAGCTGAAAATCTGCAAAGAAATTAATTGCTATAACAGCCACTGAAACAGTGTTAGAAAATTTGGGAGGAACTGACTCATTATATAAGGGTATAATATACATTCAAAGTTATTCTGTTCGTGTTTATTAAAGTTTACTAAGGAAATGTATAAAAAATCTCAAGAGATAGTGAAATGATGGCAGTTACAACCAGCTGGGTTCTGAGCAAACACCTTGATGACTGGGAATGGCACCAAGGCTTTTCCGGTTCCCCTACAGGAGATAGGAAGAAGAGCAAGAAATAAAAAATCTGTAGATGGGATCCTCTGCATCTCACTTCAGATGTCTGTAATGTAAATGCCTATATTTGAGGTAGCCATCCCCATGTAATTTTACCTGGAGGTAAGACATCTTTTCATTGCCAGATCCAGACATCAGCCTGACTCATCAGATGCAAGCAATGTGTAATTATATAGGCTAATTGTGGTTGCAATTTTTCTGGTTTAACTTCGTTGTTTTAAAGTCTGGAGACCTGTTCAGTTCACTTGAACCACACCTGCTCAGGGAGCAGTTTTCAAATTTTGCCTCACAGTTTTATTTATTGACATAATGGTTATAATTATCACCCCACTTCTGTTAGCAATGGTTTTGATGTGGCTTCTGAGGGCTCAAAGTTGAGTGTACAGACAACAATATTCTTTCCAAAAAATGCTGATTTCGGCTTATGTAAAATATTTCACACAAACATGAATGTCTTTCTGGAATAATCACTCTCTTTTCTTGCAAGTAAAAGATATATCCAAGCAACCTCAACAAGAACAACAGTGTAGCTCAGATCAAAGTTAATCACAATGTAGTAGAACTGATTCATTTTTTTCCTCTACTTTCAATGCAATTCCAAAATTATCTAATACTCACTTCAACAGATCTGAAATTTATTTTGTCTTGAGCAAAGGCAAAAAGAAGCATTTTCATGGCATCATTTCAGTTGTTATCTTATTCTAAATATTAATGTGTGTTCTATCATAAAATTAAAAACAATTATTTGTTTTTATTAGTAGACACAGCATAGGAATTAGAAGTTTAACCTTACCCACACAGATAATTTTCCATTTATGAAGATGAAACATCTCAAGGAGGTTGATTCGAATTTTTCGTTTTTTAGGAATTCTGAAATGGTGGCTCCTTATCCCATTTCATGTCTCAGAATTCCTTGAGAAATGGAAATTCAGATCAAGTCTGGTGAAGTTTTATGAGGAAAAGTAATATTCAGGTTCTCTGAAATCTACTGAAATTCAGCTACAATCATTGATCATACAAATATCGATCATACAAATCTACAATCATACAAATCTTGATTTGTATGAATCAAGAAGAATTATTCTTCCTAAAAATTGGATTAATTTTTTAAGTTGTGTGACTGTGGCATTCCACTAAAAAATCCATATGATACAAAATAAACTCCTTGAATAATTATTTTTACTGAGAAGACGTAAAAATCCTGGGTTATTTGCACAGAAATAAAGGAAGAAATGATGCTTCTTTCAGGTCTTCTCTCTGAGTGTCTCAATATGACTTGGAAAGATAATAAATTTAAGTCTCAGAAAGATCAACCCATTATTGGTATTTTCAGTAAAATTAGAAAATGGGAGTGAAAAATCAGTTAAATGGAAACACTCAGAACAAAGTACTTAGATGTTATCTCAGACTGCAATTATGAAGACCAAAGAGCAAAACCTTCCAGCTATCATTAGAAGCACAGGAGATCTTTTTACTAAGCTCATTTAAAACATAGATGTGCACCTAAATCCCTTCTCATGAAAACCATCTTCTTCTGTCTGAAATTTCCCTAAAGTATAAGCGTTGAGGCACTGGTGTGCAAATGGAGCAATTAAAAGGAAGATTAAAAGAAATTTAAAGAATATATTTCCTTCATAACTACTGTTATAACTATTCTGAAGTTCCTCAGAGTCTCATTTGATTTCCCCAATGGTTTTTTAGTCTTTTTCTAGTATCAATATCAGCGATCATATCTCCCTGAAGAGTAACACATCTGTTCTCAGGGAAAAGAAGGGCAGACAGATAGAGTTTCTTCTAAATCAAGCCAGAACTCATTATGCATTTTGTTTTCCCTCTTGCATTCCCACAGACATAGGAAAGACATAGCAGGTAAAGAAGTACTCAGTATGGAGAAAAAAAATTACCAAAATTCTAAACTACAGTGAAACCACATAGTTCTCATGAAAGTCTGGTGTATTTAAATAAGCAGAACTCACATTTACTGGGGGAAAAAAATATTTATTTAATTTTTTTTCCAATGGCAATTTAAGACTTTGCCTTTTTTTCACTGAGAGTAGCAAAATAAATAATTGCTGTTAAGACTGAAATGATCCTAAGCAGCTTACAGAGTTAGGGAATTTTGCAGAAGCAAAAGCTTTATGAGGAAAAATAGCTTTATATGCCCAAAAGTATGGCCTTATTTATTTGAAAATGTAATAGCTTTAATCCTTGAGGGGTTACCTGAGCTCTCACCTTCCTAAAGAGCAAATTATATGCAGAATTGATCCATTTTGACTTTAAAAGCTCTTTATAGCTCTCGCTCTTTCAATTTGAACATCTCTCTTGCTGCTGAAACAGCTTGGTCAATATGATCTCTATGGTTGCCTCAAATACCAGTTGCAGCTAATGGAAATAGAAGAGTCAACAGTTAGGATTTTACTGCAAAAACACTTTCCCAGCTGGATTAGACAATAATGAAAGATGGCAAAACAACTTCTACCACCTTTGCTGGCCAATCGCTTACATCCCACTTCTAGAAAAGGATACAGTCACAGCCATACATGTTTGATTTCTTCTACTTGGGTCCAGATGCTGAGGCAAGGTGAAACCTTCACCTCACACAGGGTGCAGAAACTCATGTCTGGCAGGCACAAATTTTGAGAACACCTGAGGTTCAAGACTTAGAATGTGCAGTTGTCTCCCTTCACTTAAGGACATACTGATACTGTGGGCTCCCAAATATTTGATTTGTATTCAGCAGCCTTATTTAATTGCTTTTAACTGCTTCTATATTAGCAAGTGCATAGTCACTCTCCTCTTAGACTATTCAACCTGTGGTGCCTAGGGAGTGCAGAGGAAAAGAGAGTTCTCCAGCTTTGAACCAGCAAAAGAGAAAGAGAAAGAGAAAGAAATATAGTGAAAAAACCAGACCATTCTTGGAATAGACTATAAAATGCGTGCAAAAGACTTAACAGGATTTAAGAATTAAGGAAAAGACTGGAAAAATTAAACTTCAGAATAATGTACAAAAACTTTTCCCAGAAAAAACACAGAGTAGCAAAGATCAGTTTACCATTGACACCGCTAAGCAATCTGTGGCTGGAATAAGGAGTAAAATCACTTTATCCCTTTGTCACTTCTTGAATTGTAGCTAACCTTATGTTTGATAATCTATTACTCTTCATCAAATGGTTACAAAATATTGTCTTACATGACCTGGAAATCAAAATTAGTCTGTGCAGTTTGAAAATTTAGGAGCCTGTTTTCTGCCCAAAAGCAGAAAATAAGGATGATTATCTTACTAAACACATGGTACCTTACAAGACTTAAAAGAAAAACAGAAGATGCATTTACCCCAAAGTACTGGATGGAAAATTGACCTCAACACTGTTTTTGTTTCAAGACTGGACTAAATCACATTTCATGCTCTCCTATCTTGTAGATAGCTTATTTAAAACTTTCAAGAGTTTGTACTTTATTTCCAAGATCTTAAAGTTCCAAACTGCAACGGCATAAATGGACTTGGAGTGCACCTCTTTACTGAGATGTGCTTCTGTCCCTTTGCCAGCTGTAAATGGAGCACCAGGCAGTTTCTTCTCAGGAACTTCTAAGTACTCAGGGTGGGAGAACAGAAATATCATGTTCATCATAACACAGTAGTGAGTAGTAGTAATCTGCGAAGTGAAACATGACATCTTAAATGTCCTTCAGTTCAAGTAGTTTGTGGGTTTGTGAATACTGCTTACCACCAGACCTGACAGTTTCAGGCTTTGAGCAGTCTATTCAGATGACTATATTGTTTTAGCCTTGGAAGGAAGCACATAAGGTAAAGAGGTTTCATGTCCTGGACAATAACTTCCAGTTACAGTAAACAGAAGCTGAAGAGGATGTGGTTAACATTTACAGAGTTCATAATAACAGCATGCTCTAAGAGTCATTATGAGACATTTAAATAATCCTCCCTTTTTCCCAATCAGCAGCATGGCTCTCAACCATCCAGCTTTCACTAGCTCCCCATCGTTCTTCTGCCAGGCATTGCATCCCTTGCTCTCAGTATACATGGCTCAGTCAGTTCCCCCATTTCAGTTCCCTGGAACAAAAAATTCTCACTTCCTTTTCAGAGCAAAATTCCAGGTAAATTTGGATTTCAGGGTACACAACCAGTGAATGAAATGAGACATAACTTCATGATCACCACTACTTGGCAGTGGTCTTCAGGAAGTATTTCCTGCTCCCTGTACTTCACTCCTGCATCTTGGCATCATAGAATCATAGAATGACCTGAGTTGGAAGGGATTTCAAAGAGCATCTGGTTCCAACTCCCCTGCCTTGTACAAGAACACCTTTCACTAGACCAAGTTGTTCAGAGTGTTACCAAAAATAGGCAAAAATAAAATTCCTTAACACCAATGTAACATTAAGAAGTAGGCATTCTTTATTCTGCACAAGGGGATATCTCCTCTGAAATATCATTTATCCTGAGTACAGAAAAAACTCCTTTTTATATACTGTATTTTACATGTACATTAATTGATTTTCCTGGAATAAACATCAGTATGGTAATCATTTTCTCAAAGATCATTAATATATGTTCCCTCCCCTTTGCTCATGAGTTCTTCTGTCCCAGAGATCTCTTTGGTGGTCCTGGGTGGCCAATGACCTCCAAGTCGTACTTGACTGCCTGGTAAACTGGTAAAAAGTTGGCATAACTGGGCTGGTTACACTGGTTCTTCGTGGTCAATGCTTAACATGATCCTACAGAATAAGCATTGTGCAGATCCATAGGCTAGTGGTTTATGAAGAATAAGTGTTGTATTAATCCACCAGGTGCAAACAATTCTTCACCTGGCAATAAGATCTGCATCCAGTCTGGCCTTGAACACTTCCAGGGATGTGGCATCCAGGACTTCTCCAGGTAACCTGTTTAAGTGTCTCACCATACCCACAATAAAGGCTTTTTTCCTAATATCTAATCTAAACCTACTCTCTTTCAGTTTGAAGACATTCCCCCTTGTCCTGTCACTGTATCCTCTTTTCCATCTCTCCTGTAGACTCTCTACTGGAAGGTCACAATTAGGACACCCCTAAGCCCTCTCTTTTCAGAGGGAGAGAATTCCCTCCCTTGCCCTGCTGGTCACACTGCTTTTGATGCAGCCCAGGATACAGCTGGCTTCTCTCAAGGCTCCCAGTACTTCCATTAAACTTTCACAAGATATACACCTCCACCTCCAGATGCTCTGCTTTCTGTCTGGGTTTTTACCTTCCCACTGGAATGGCAAGTCCTCTGCTCTAAAACATCAAATAGTTTTTCAGCTTAAGGAACTACATATTCTCTAATCAAATTCAGAAGTTATATTTCCACAAGATTTGCAACCAGGTATGTGCTGAAGTCTATGAATTACTGAAATAAACTAACACTTCTTCAGTATTTTATTCAAAACTGCCTTGAATCTTACCCTGCTGCTAGAATCATATTGATGTTCCCATGTGACTGTGTTTCTGTGGATGTTACAGTGGGTTGAATTTATGACTCATCTCCATTTTAAAGACAGTCAGTATGCACATATACACAAAAATATCAAAAGGTTGTCATCATTTCACCTTTTCAAATCCAGTTTACATGCTATTTGATGTCAAACACAGAAGGCTTTTCTATCATAAGTGGTGAATACTACTGACCACGACTAATTTTTGAAGGCTCATCAGGGTAGGAGGATTGAATCAGAAACTGCTTGCTCTTTCAGTGATGATCTAAATGTGTAGCAAGTATTGCTTATTAAATGGTGTGAGGCGTAAATGAAGGAACAATACACTCTACTCATTAATATATCAGACCCCGTGTCAGTGAGATAACTGCATCCCAACATATAACCCATATTTCAGAGATGCATGTCAGATTTGACTTAAGTTGATGGGAGCTTCATGTGCAAAGTGTGTTTCAAAAATCAGATGTCATGATGCATTCCTAAAGCCACTGAAGTCAGTGAGAGGCCCCTCTTTTCAGTGGAACAGCTTCAAAGTCCTATGGCAATGAATTTTAAAATTATTCTGAATGCCAGATTCTTCAAGATCAAAGAAATTCTGACATTCCATTAGTAATTTCACCATAAATTACAACTGAAAACCATCAAATGTCAGAATTTTTCACTAACCACATTTAATTCCCCAAAATTCACCATCTTATGTTTTGTGTTTATGGTTTTTCATTCATTTTTTCTTACATTCTCATTATAGAATGATGAGTTGAATCCTGAAAATACCTACTTCACTTTATTGGCATAAGTGGAGCCACAGACAGTTAGTTTCAGCATAGACACAACAGCACAGATGTCTGAAGTTAGGATGAATTACAACTTTTGTCAATCAGACGTCATGAGACCTGAGGAGACATATAAGGGAACACGACCCATTGCCCAACACAGACTACAGAACATTATCCTGTGATCCTTTCCCCAGACTGAGAACTAATACATAACTGATACTCCACCTGTTAAACGAGGAGAGAAAGTTAGGGATAGGCAAAGTAATATATAATATAATGGATAATATATAATCCATTACTCTAGAACCAAGAGAGATAACAGATCACTAACACTGCTATAATGAACAACTCTGTCTCAAGCATACCAGCAATGCTTGAAATTTGAGTCAGGCAAGGACTTTTGTTCCAACTAGCACATAAAAATGTTAAAAATATATACCCTCTACCTAATTATCTGGTTTAACTTTTAGACACTGCCTTTGCCTGCTAGATTAAAGACTGATTGCATCTACTGATATCTCCTTTTTTTTTTCTATACATATATATGTTTATATTTATATAAGTACCTATCTTGATTTTCTTTGATCGTGTAAATAAATTATGAACAAGTCCCTCACTGTAACATATGAGCACTTCATAAACTCTTACTTTTTTGATAAGAGGTGGCAAATGCCATCTGCTTTATTGTAATGTCTTCACTGTGAGAAAATAAAAATAGAAGTATCATACCCTATTCATTACAATGAAAGTTTTGGTGTTTATATCTAGCTTAACTGGTAGCAATTAAAACTCTAGAAAATAGCCCTTAATAGGATCAAAAAGGTATTTTTAGTTTTATTCCTTCAAATGCACATCAAAGCCTCCAGCTCCCTGTATAGTGCTGTTAAGCTGCTCTATTAATATGTGCTCTGTTGTCTGACAGTAAAGAAGAAGGACTTTTTGGCCAAATAGCAGTTGAGGTGCCATGTGACCATTGCAAAACACAGTACTGTGGGTAGGGGAAAGAGAAATTTTACTGTGAAGGTATCATGAAACTCACCTGAAGCAAATCAGCTGAATCATCCTGGTTTTAAGAAGTCAGGTGTCCAAACACATCTTTTGACTCGTGGAATATGAGGTTGAAAACTTGTCCCACAGTTTAGCAGCCCAAAAAGTGTCCCACAATGTCATCTAAAAGAAGAATTGGATCATATTTCTGCTCGTAACTGTTGGAGACAGATCTGTCAAGTAAGAAAGAACGTGCTGCTCTCTTAATCTACGGAGAACCTGTGAGAGCCTCGTTTTGAACCTACCTGCATTCCCTGAAAGGCTGGACTTACAGTGAAGTGCAGATCTAAGAGGAAGAATTTTTGCTGGTTCTTCTACTCAAGAGGAAGTATTAATTCCATACTGTTTGATCTTTAGATGTGGTCTCTTCAGGATTTGAGACATAGTGACTTCCTTAAATCCATAAGATTTATGCAAAACGAGTAAAGTAAAAGATAGATGCTATTTTTCTCCAAAAGAACACCAAATAGGAGTACACATTGTCGTGGTCAGGCAGTTTGAACTGCCTGGTGCATGAAGGGCAATAAATAATTCTGTGCTTGACATACATTTTCCAAAGAGCACAGAATATCTAGTGTTAAATAAGCAATGGCAAAATATGCTGTACTACACTATACACAGATATGAACAAAGTGTTTCATATATTAAAAGAAAGGGCAACTAATTGTTTGCATAAATTAAGATTTCATTTGGAGACATTATTTCAGTCCTTTTTCTTTCCAAGCATCGCCATGACATAACAATTCCTGTCACTTAAGGGAAAACGGATTGTTAAAGGCTAACATAACATTGTTTGAGACCTCAGCAGAAGCTTAATCACACAATCAGCCTGGAGGTGCCTTTCCCTTTATGAGTAAATCAGATCTTGGTCTTCTACATTCTTAGAGTAGCTGTATAGAACTTTGAAACTACTGGACATAACCAAGGTTTGCATTTATTTGAACATAACCTGTGAGGTGCATACCAATATCTTGACATCCAAATAGTATCTTTCTGTCCAGCAGAGTAAGAGAACAACTGGCTACAGGGTATATCACCCTTTGGTTGTAAATTGAAAAGGATCTGAGATCAGGAAAAAAGGGCAAACTCGACTGACCTCTGGGCTCCAGATACTGGATTAGAAATATGAAACATCCTGATATATGTGTCTGTTTTCCTGACTAGCTATTTCCATGGAATTTAACATATCATGCAAGAACTCCCAAGGAAATGAAGTCTTCCTTATATCTGAAGAACTTTTTCTCTTTTCTCAGATTCTACATTGTAAAGAAGAATTAGGGATTATTATCATGAGGTCTTCAGAGTGTATAGCTCCAATAGCAAAATGCACCCTTTAGCATAAGGTAAAAGCCCAGGAAAGATTGATTCCTGTAAAGCTGGAAGGAATTATCATTGCTTAAGGTAAAATCTTCAGATGTACCTAAATTACTTAGGCTGTTGAAGTCCCATTTGCAAAAATGACATAAGCACTTAGAAACATAAATCCAACTGAAACCTTATGATTACTGTAGCCTAATAGGTATTTCATTGCAGGTGAGCAGCAATAACTGCTACACTTAACCTGCTAAGCTGTGCAAATGAGGCTTAGGTGGCTCTTCCTTTGCAGGTTAAGTACAGTCAAATTCTTCTTACTTCCCATGTAGTATGCATGCAGCCTGTTACGAAGGCCTACTTGACACGTGGCAGAAGATTGTTGTAGTAATTCTCCCTTAGCAAATGAAATCATGGGACCTCAGAGCTTATGAATATGTAAATTCAGCT
Source organism: Orthonyx spaldingii (assembly GCA_013397795.1). Taxonomy (NCBI): domain Eukaryota; kingdom Metazoa; phylum Chordata; class Aves; order Passeriformes; family Orthonychidae; genus Orthonyx; species Orthonyx spaldingii. The sequence goes on from VZTJ01002440.1 coordinate 136,083, forward strand.
CATGAGAGGTTTTTAACTCATAGTCTAAACAGACCTTCACCTGGAAGTTCCTCCAACAATCCCACAGCAGCTCACTGAATAGACATCTGAATTCATTTTCCTGACAGTTTGCTTTATCCTAAGAAATAGCTACAGATTTTTCAATTCTCTGAAATATTATTCCAAATGTTCTCACACACAGGCGTGTATTTTAATATACTTTCAAAGAGAATGCTTACTGAGAGCCTGTGATTCTTTGTATTCCTTAATTTCTTCTACCTATGTCAGGTTACCCAAGTTTCCAAGTAGCTACGTCTCTTCTCTGTGTGCATGCATGCATACACACGTGTGTGTTAAAACTATAAATCATAGAGAATGTGCTAAGGAAAGACACACTAACAGGTTAATCATCCATCTAAAACTGTATGTGGGTGGCTAAATAATTCATTTGAAGTATAGCTCACTTCTAACCCACTCACAAAGGTGTTACTGAAGGCATGAATTCTCTTTCATATTTGGGAACAAAACAAGGCTTATTTTTTGGTTTTTATAAGAAATGCTAAAACCAATGTGAGAACCCATCTTCTCAAATACACACAGAGTTCCCACAAGCATTTATGCAACATCTGCTGCTGTGGGCTGAGGCTAGTAAACAGTAATGTTAATACGAATTAAAAATATAGTATTGTTAATAATACAAAGTAATAATGTGCTTCTACCACTTTGGGCATCACAAGTGCATAACCTAAGGCAAAGCCTGCTTTTCAACTGGAGAGGCAGAAAGAAGACAATCACCTTTTACAGCAGTAAACGTCATGCTTCGTAGAATTTCAGCTTCTCTGCTGCAATGTGATTCTGTGAATATGATGTATTCATTTGTTTTACATGTGTTGCTCTGTACCTCAGAATGGATGCTGTGATGCAAAAGACATGTCTGAAAAATCACTGGACTGATTGCAGAACCAGACTACTTAAGTCAGAATATGCTGGATGTAGAGACTTTTCATTAACATAGTGACCTTTTCTGTCAAACTAGCAGCAATTGAAAATCCTGCTTTAATAAAAAGTACACAGTATTCTCTATTTACAGAATTTGATTGTTTCCTAATTGCTGCTGCTAGATAACAAAAGCTTATGAATCTTTTCTATTACTGTGTAATAAAGTCCTTACTCAAACAGTCTTGAAAGGGAGCATCTTATATTGTTTTTGCTTTTCAGGTAAATATATATCACATAAGATATGAAGCATTCCTATCATCCTGTTTTTTCCACCTTCTTTTATGATTTTTAGGTATTTTTAGTTTTTAAAAAAAGCCATGATATTTAGAAAATGTGGGAAAATTTCAGAAAACAAATTCTAAATCTGGTTACTTTACCATTTTAAAATAGCATTGATAAATTCAGGAGAATAATTCTGACACAGGGGAGGTATGCTTAGCCTTCAAATTTAGGGAAGTGCTAATTTAGCTACATGGAGAAGCAAGCCTGAGGCGTTCTTCTTCAACAAGACACTGTCTTCCTGGCAGTCACTGCATGAGAAAAACAGGCTCAAAGTGGCTTTTTGCACAAGGGTTGACATAATGCAATTCCCCACTATACCTTATTATGGTATCTTGCTCATCTGTTCTTAAGGTGGGTGCTGTACACAACAGCAAAACTTTCAGAAAATCATTTTGTTGTTGACTCTTGCTTTACTCAGACACTCAGTTCTCCCCTATCTATGCTAATAAACAAGGAAACCCACCAAACTATGTATCTAAATGCAGCCCACACTCTTCATTTTTATAAGTCCATCTACAGCACAGATCCAGTTCAAATCCAACCGGACTGAAAGGGAGCCTTTCCACTGTGTTTTAGATCAGGCTACGCATCCTGCCTTGGACAGCTCATTTTTCTGTATAAAAGCCCTTCCAATTCCTTTCAAGTTTCCTTCTAAAAACATCTTTCTCTTCTATGAGAAGACATTCTGAAATATTCTCATTTTCTTCACACTGTGAAATTACAGTATGTGGTCTTTATGGGCAGTGTATGATGCAACTGGCAAGTGTTAAATAGCTGACCACCCACTGTGGAATAATAGTGGATGGTAGCAAAAGCACAGTAAAAGTCCATCAAATAAAGGGCCAGAATTCCTTAGACAACAGTTAAAACCCCAGGGATAAAGCAGTCGAGCATCACTTCCTGCTTAAGATAGATGACATTAGTGTCCAATGAAAACAGACCTAGACACATAGGGAAAAATGCAGACCAGATCCTGAGATCTAGATGTGAAGGCACCCCATGAGCTGCACTTGTTATCTGTCCACAAAACAATACATAAATCTGTAGTGCCGCCTGTTTGGGGAAAAAAAAGCACTCTATAAACCAGTTTATAATTTTTTACAGTTCCTCATTGCAGCTGGCGATTGCTAAAATAGATGATCTCATAGTCTGCTGTGAGGCTGCCAGATAGCTTGCATGCAGATAGATGCCTTTGTGCTGCAGACCATAGAAACCTGCATAAAATTGGCCTTCTTTCCTTAATAGAGCTGCATGAACAAAGATGAGTTTGTTGCTGACCAAGAACTGAAAGCTTTGTTTTATAAGACTCTCTGAATGTATTGCACTTTGCCAAAGGAAAAGGTTCTCTATTAAAAGAGAAAGAAAGAGGGGGAGAGAGATGGAAAGAGAGAGAGAGAGAAAGAAGGAAAGAAAGAGATAGAAAGCAAGAAAGAAAGAAAGAAAGGAGAAAGAAAAAGAAAAAAAGCAGAAACCAGACAAAGTGTGTGCACTTCTGTGGTGAATATTTGTGAGTAAAGTGGGCTGGAACCTTTTTTTTTTTTTTCTTTTTGAATAGTGGTCACATTTCTTGAGCTGAATAAAAATGAAAGCAAAAGGAACTTTAATTAATGGGATGCCTTTTGATTTGTAGAGCAAAACTGCCAGAGCAGATGTACCAGCAAAGAGGATTAGATTGTCCCTTCTCTGACGCACTGAAAATTTCTTTTTCCCCTTGTAGTAACCCCCATTGAGGAGAGGCTGTCTTTAGTGTCTAAAATTCAGCACTGCTAAAGAAACTGTTGTATTTGGGTACAATGGGGAGCTCTCACAAGACTAGACAGAATATGTGAGGAGAGAGCTAATATTCCTTTAAATCCAAGGTTGATTCCACTTCAGTATTTAGAAAAGCCTAAATAAAAGAGAATTTCTAAGTCTGAATTCTTTCAAATCTCATCAAATATGTATTAAAGTGAATCCTGAAGCAGTCATGATGAATGCTCATCCTTTTTAAAAGGCTGAAGTAAGTTGAAGAAAGAATCTTGAACCTATTTGTTTTTAATGTATATTAGTCCTTCAATTCACCTATTTCTGAGATCTTTGGCTGAAGTTCACCTTTGAGCAAGGTGGAATGGTGAAGTGTGAAAGTAACTGATGAATTTTATACACACAAATTAGGCCTGATTAACAAATTCCTTAGGTATTTGATTTTTAAATATTTAAAAGTGTTTTTAGTACTCTAATTTGAAGAAAAGCTGATCTCCACTTCACTTCTATTTATGTAACTTCCTTTGCACTAGCTGTGAGATAAGGTGTATACTAAAATCCTTTTTATCTAGTGCTTGCTTAGGTTCATTTTGAATTTCTTCTGTATTGAGAAAAAGCAAAAACATCCAAACAGATTGCATTGGAAATACATAACTGGCTCCACAGTGGACTAAGGTAGTGAATGTACAATAGCTTAATTTACCCAAAGAGAAACTAAATGGCTGCTGGAATAAAAATAAATATTTAAATGGGGTTTTTTTCATATGTTATATTCCATCTATAAACAACACACATTTACTAAAACAAATGTGTGCACAGAAAAGAGGGGCAATGATGCATTTTTCAGGCTACAGTGCTTATTTCTTGTCTTTTTGGATCACTCCTGAAATGGAACAGGCGCACAGGGCTTTATTTAACATTTTTCTTCCTTTCCAAGGGGTAGTAACGCTGGCCTACATCTGTTCCTGCCTTAGTCAAAGGCTAAACCTTGATGTCAGCTTTCGTGAGGATGTGTCCCAAGTCGTGATCTTATTGCTTACTGGTTGGGTAAGTGATAAAAATTACTTTCAATACACTATTTCCATCATGTTTACTTGTCCAGAACAGTTTCTATTGCCAAATGTCTAACAAAAATCAAACCCCCAATGTTTCCTTTTGTTAAGAAAGGCTTCTTCTGGTGCAGAACTTGGCCATGCATTGCTCTCCCACTGGGTAAGTTACTACATTGTTTAGGCTATGATCCTGACAAGTTCAAGTCCTAAGGAAACATTTTAAATGTCCGTTTTCTTCTTGCAAACCACAGTATAGATTACATTTGGCATAACACTCCTGCTGCTACTGCAGTGTCAGAAGCTTTATATTGGCACCAAAAGTATGTACAGCACCAGAGACCTATACATCAACAGTATACACATCATTGCCAAGGGATCAGGACTTGTATTTACCCAATTGTAAATCTTGTAGAACACAAATCAAAACTCGAAAAAGTAAACTTGAAAATCAAGTCACCAACTTAATAAAGTTATTAAGTTCTTTTACCAAACTCTCCAACAAGACTCTGGATGGGATCCTGTGATGGTATGACCAGCATACTATTAGACAACTTATCTCAAGGAAAGGGTTTACCAAAATCAGCTGTTTCCTGTGTATGCCCAGTTAATCTACAGTCCTCTCATCCACACTCACTTTGCATAAAAACAGTGGGTAAAAATAAGCCCGTGGCTATTTACCAGGGATGCACTGCTCTTCTTTTCCCAGCAGGAAGTTTCTTGGTTGTGTATTCAGTTGTTGACCCTTACATCCAGCTCTGATATGCAGGAAGAAAAAAAAAAAAAAAAAAGGCAGGAGATTAAAAGTGTTACTTTTTGGCAAAAAAAAAGTTGGAAATTCTATTAAAATTTTGTGTTCTCTGGACAACTGATCCCTAAACTGTCCCACCTAAAACTAATCAGATCATTACAGCATAGACATTTCACCATCCTGTAACAAAAATTCGAGATTGGCAGAGACAGGGATTGCAGCTTATATAATGCACAGAAGCAAAGAACTATGTAGACTCATTTTAAGATGTTAATAACATTGTAATTGGTAACAAAATTGTGGCTGTGAAGTGATAGTGTACTAAAACTGTGATAATGATAAGAAGCAGTAGGTTCAGACAGGGACTGAACTTTCTTTTTTAAATAGAATTTGCTAGGTGTCACTAAGATTCTCTTCTGTTTTATTCCTCTTTCATTTTCAGCATGAATTTTCATGTACAATTTCATCAGGGATGTTCCAAATTTTATTTTAATGCAGTATATATTATTCATGGACATAAATATAGATTGGCTATAAAACTGTGGGTTTTTTTGTTTAACTGTAAGTATAACATTTATTAGGAAGGCAAACATAGCTTTTTAATATCCAGCTAAGGAAAGACCAACAAAACATGTCCTCCTTTATACTGGTTTTATTATATCTGTAGTGACAGAACTAAACCCAGCATTTTGGGCTTGTGCATGGAAATTGAATTAGAAACAGAATGTAATGTGAATGAGTTTATCACAGTCACATTTCCATAACAGCATTACAAACACTTTACTTGCACTTGCTGTGTAATTAAATTCATGATTCAGCCTGTTTTGTTAAATTATATTCATGTCTACATATGCAAAGACCTGATTCTTTTCCTTCTTTTTTTTTAATTCTGGAGCAGAGTTAAGGTGGAGCCATTTAAATCAATACTTACCTATGAAGCACTACACTAACTCTTTGTTCCTTGTACTTTTTACTTTTTTAACTGTATCTTCTTTGGTTTGTAATAAATATACCGGTACACCCCAATACCTTAGATTCACTACCATGATTTTTTTTTAATGTGCAGCATTATTTACTATACTTAGAAAACTCAGATAAGGCAACGAATTATCTTTCTACTGTTAAGTTGATGCAGTGCCAACTGCACTGAAGTAATGCAGCCCTTTTATGTTCCCATGTGTGTTTCCCCAATTAATGTTGCTCACTTGTTGTAGTCTAAGTACTAAGCAAGATTTCTTCTCCTTTAAACATCCCTCAAAAACTTGCCTTCTTTGGTTTCTTTATATTCAGCCTCATCCCAGACTTATTGCCAGCACACTTCTACAAAACAAATTCCAGAAATTTCAATTCACTCTTAAGTCCAAATCCCATACAGTTATAGTTCTGTCATTTATCTAAAATACAGAATATTCCAATTGATTCTGAAATTACTCATTCTGCAATTCATGCCATAGATGCTAAAACAGACTTTATCCATAATATATCCTATAGTTGGTTTTGTTTTTTTTTCCTCCCATCAAACACAGCTTTGCAGGTTTTGTGTTTATAGGCTGAGAGCTAAGAGGTAGGAAATTACATTATTTGATTCAGACACTATCCCTGATAATTTGTGTGTCATGCCAGGAATTGACCATTAGATCTGTCCCAGAGGCGTTCTTGCCTCCTTCTCTGTGTGACATGAGAATGATTAGCAAACTAAGACTACCCCTCTCCAGCTGCATAGTCTCAGTATGACCACCGGTAAGTGAAGAGACATCAAACAGATATGGAAATGTGCATCCATGGAAAAAACTTCACAGTGGCTCTGGCTATTACTTTCAAACCAATTTGGAAAGCAGACAGCTGGGTTATTAGTCAAATGTTACCCCATGGACAGCGAGGTATCCAAGGCAGGGCTACAAAAGCAGCCCTTGAAGGCTGCTGTCCTCAGTTGCTTAGGTAGAGTGGGACAAACAAGAAGTGTTCTATCAAGAAGGAGAGAAGCTCTGGGCAGAAATTCCCAGGTAAAGGCTGAGGCAGAACCATTACGCGAAAGAGTGAAGGTGTTTTACCTCAAGAAAAAAGACAAAGCAGGTGGGAGAAAGATCAGAGATCCACTTGTGTTGCTATGTAATGGCAAGACACAGAGGAACAACGTGAAGCTCTTTGCCATGCACAGCTCCTCTCAAATACTGCAATATGAGGGCTAATATACTGTTTGGATACAGAGTGTAGTCCATTCCCCTTTTTAAAGGACAACAAACCCAACTGAGGCATGTAATTCAGGCATAGATGCACTTCCACTTTGGGCACCTGCCAACACTAGAAGGGAGCAGAATAGAAACACCTGAAAGGGGAAGGGTTCTGCCTCTCTGCCCAGAGAAAAACATCATTTTTGCTTGCCTTCTGCACACTGCACAGCCCTTTGCACTGTGCAGCTTCAAGGGAGATGAGTACACTGGTACCCAGGACACCACTGCACTGGGGGGCTGGTCACCCTGCAATAGCATCTGAATGAAATCAAATCTTCCTCAGAGAAAGAAGACCTGGATTCACGGTTTCCTATTTCCAGGAAGAAAAGTCAGTGTCTGATGCAGAAGACACGACTGCTGGTTGAGGTTCACGGTGGGAAATAGTTACCTGTCACCTCAGCATGAGGGTAGGTGACTATCAAGAAGATTTTTACAAGCTTTCCTTCAATGACATGTCTAGGAAGATCAGGATTTAAGGGTCTAGGTAGCTAGCTAAGCTGAAAAGATGTTATCCTGTTTCATCTGTCTTTCACAAACAAAGTTTTATTTCTATTTATCACAAGATCCAATCCTGACAACTTAAGTGTCATTGAATAAGCACCTTGAATTGTGAACAAATCCATCAAAATCAAGTGAATTTCTCACATACTGAGGTTGAATTCAATATAAACTGGAGTAGCAGAGTCACGGTCTTCAAGAAAATATGATTCACTCTGTTACTTCCCTCCCAAATAAAAACAAACAAGCAAAACAAAAACAAAACCCCCCACTTATCACAGACTTTCTGTTATCAAATCTCCTCCTTTTTAAGGGTCAATTAGTCTGTAAAATGTGTCTTAAAAGACCTCTGTCAGTTTCAAAATTTGCAGTTGCCATAAGGGTATTTTATATGCCCACATGAAAGGTCAGGACAGATTCTAAATTGGTATCAACTGGCAGAAATCCATGTGCTTCCATGGAGCTGAATCTATTTACATCAAATGTTTTCCTGGCCTTTTGAGAACAAGATTTTATTGTTGTTATTATTACTGTCATTTTAAAGGCTACCAAGACAGCAACATTTATACAATTTCTTTCCTGAAACTTGCATTTGTAAAAAGGAAGCACCCTGCTTTTTCCTTAGTAATTTTCTAATTAAATCCACATGGAGATAATTGCCACTATAAGAATAATTGGGTATACATTCTTGTTCTTGGAAGCATGAAAAATTTTTCAGCAAATACGAAAGCATGAATTGTCCTTTATAACAGGCTCAGTGGCTCTCACAACTAATTGTGACATTATATCATAGGAAAAAGTCCATAATGCTCCTCCAGCAGTGAATCAAAGAAACAAACATATTCATGTATACACAAAACTTTTACTCAAGCTAAATGCCTGAATTTGCTGCTATGCCCATGTTGTCAGGAACAGAATTCAGAGTGGCATCACAACAGCCATATTTTACCCAGAATGCATCAGGAACATGTATGGCTGTTCCTTGGCTCCTACCTATAGAGATTTTGGGATTTACCCCCACACTGCAGCCTCATGGTGTGCAGTACGATGCCATTTACTCTGTCCAGGTAACCCTGCCTATGGAGTGAGGAGACCCTCACTGCCATGGCTTCTGACAACAAACAAGTGTCTTGCTCTTGGGTTGAATTCCCATGTCTGCTCCTGCCCAAAAGCAGGACAAATTAACACTGGTCTGCAATTGCAGGTGCTCAGTTTTAGACGGACTACCAGTTTCCAGGCAACACAGTGACCCTTTTTGTTCAGAGGTATTGTTTTGTTAGGTGTAATTGTATATACTGTCTCCACTTTAATCAGAGACACCTAGTAAATTATACAGGGAAGCATTTCACAGAGAGGAACACTGGCACCCTGAGAAACTCCAGCTGTTACTCAGCGATATTTATTATTCATATGCCATCCCCATTTTCTGTATGGGGCACTTCACATTACAACAAAGCAGAAAGCAAAGATGCTATCAGCTGACACCTTGCAACTCTGGATATAAAAGTTTAACTGTTCAATCCCACGCCCTTCAGACAGGTTGCTCTCGACTTAATGGTGTTTTTGCTGCCTGGTGAATTGTTTACAATACAGGATTAAATGAACACAAGAAATTCTCTAGTCTAATAATAGGCTATGTTTTTCTAATGGATGGCATTATATCTACACAGTAAATTCTTCCTTGTTCTAGAAAAGGGCATAAGTATATGAGGTCAAGAAAAGTGTTACTCTCCATTGACTGCCAAAAGCTTGTACCCATGTGTCTGATCCAGTTGTGTTGTTAGTTGAGGGTATTGGCAGGAGAAAAGGAAGATCATTACAGCTCATTGCTATTTTTGTACATGCAGCAAACATGGAGAGGAACAATAACAAAATGGTAGAAGAATAAGAGGAAAAAAAAGACAAATTCCCTTTTCTTTCATTCTCATCTCTGGCTGGCTTCTGCTCTGGGTGCTGTGGTACCAGAGAAAAGCTTGAAAGCCCAGAGACAGATCAACCCATTCACCTGCCCACAGCACTGTGACATCACAGGTTTAAAACAGAAAAATAGACAAACTGAAAGATGAGCCCAGGTGACCTCCAGTCTGTTTGATTTCATGGCACAGCATATTGAATGAACATTCCCAGCCCAGTTAAACAAATCATCTTATATTTCTCTAGGATATGCTTTATTGAAAACTGCACTTTTCAAAGACTGCACATTTGGTGACATCTTTTTGCCTACTGATAAGAGCTTTCCAGTCCAGGTAAGGATGGGTATAAACAGGAACATTTTCCACCTACTGGAGAATATGAGTGATGATTGATTAAAAAAAGAATTTGCACTACTTTAATTAAGCCTTCAGGTCTGTGGAATAAAACCATTGGATTCATGATTAACAGCCAAAACACATAACATTCTCTTCAGAGAACAAAGTGATGTACTATTCAATAACACTGTGGATATTAGAAGAGTGGGCAGAGCTGTGGTAAGTGAGAATTGTGGTGCCATATGGCAGCAAAGCCCACACAGAAACAGCAGCTGCAAATCCACAACTGTAGCAGCAGCTGCTGGAAGGGGTTGAGGAATAACAAACCTTTATAAAAGCCCTGGAATGGAAAAATATGGTGCTGGGAGGGCCCATGCAGCTATAATTCTTCCTAGAGTTCTGAACATGGATTAATCATCCCTGCTAGACACTGCAGTGAAATGCTGCAGGGTCGTAGCAGTAGTTTCCTGGTTATGACTGTTTTGACCCACAAGAACCTCTCATTCGCTTGGCCATGTTTCTGTCCCCTACTCCTCCATCCTTCTTAAGATGTCTCCTGTGCTCTTATGACAGGAAAATAACCTTGTAAAACCAGTTCTGCATTTAATCTGAGAGTTCCCTATATATAGCTCTGCAATTAGAAGGTGGTTTAGGTGTGGCACACAACCAACAGTAGAGCAAAGGAGCCTTGAGTCAGTTGTCAACCTCCACTCTTCAGTCCCTCCTGGCTGCACCTACTTGTGGTAAGGGGGAAAGGGAGAAACATGCACATCAAACATTAAAGAACAGCATTTTACCAGAGAGTTGCTCGACCCAAATAAACATTGTAATAGCTTCTGTTATAAGTACATAAAAACCTATTACATTTCTAGCACCACAGAAGGAAGTAACCAGAAGGAAACACTATGGTAATTAAAATGCAACCCCTTACAAAAGGAACATTTTAGCTTTAGATTTCCTGTCTGAATGTTCCCAAACCTTTTAGAAAAGCAGCTTATCTTCAAGAAAATTCCCATCAAAGGCAAATCCATTGAAACACTGAAAGTTGTTCCTCTGCTTAATTGGTCCCATCATAATGTGCTAATCAATAGTAAATAATTGGTTTTTAATGGTTACCACTCTATAAAGCCTTTAATTATCCACAACCTTCCTGTAAATCATCAACATCTCCAACCAAGCAGTAACATACTCAATAATAGCTCTAAAGCTTCATAAAAATCTTTGGTGATTTGAGTATTTAATCCAAGAAGCTCAGCCATGTCCCTCCAAAGTCAGCTACTCAAAGCAGATTAGCATATTTGGATAATCAGAGTAGGGATAAAAGCAGGTTTTACCCAAATCTACCAGCAGAGTTTGGCTTTTACATAGCTGTTTTTCCCTTTTGCTTAAAAAATGCATTTCACTTGTGTGGAAAAAATGTATGTCCCCATTTCGTGTGTAGTACATATGGGAAAAGGCTTCCATGTGGCAGCAGTGATCTTAACAGATGCTCCCCTTTGGGCAAACGGGCTTTTAATGGAAAAAGTGCTGAGCAAGATGCCAGTACCTTGTTTTGATGAAGCAAAATCATTCTGAAATGAAAGTTTAGTTTGTCTCCAGTGTACCTTGTTTATGATGTCAGCAGTTAACTGTTATCCTGCATCACAAGCAATGTTTAATTTATAGATATTCACATTAGATAAAAAAACAGAGAACTGGAACTTAAATGAGTTAAAAAGTACAGTCCATTAAATTGCCAACCTAACCCATGAAACGGGAGATTATAACTGCAGCTTATTCTTCATCTGTCAATCATTTCTCTTAAGGGAAATGATTGTTGCTTTCTGCATGGAGTCATCAGTCAGACTCATGAGTGCCTGATGAACTGTGATGATTTGAACCTAGGCAACATAAAGAGCCAAGTCATTCATTACTTTCTCTTGTACACCACTTGTAGACAAGGTGCCAGCTGCAGGAAAATCTCTCTCTGCCCCACACTTGAGTTGCAATAGGCCTATTATTCAATGCCAGGCTATGGTTTCCTAACTTTTCCGGCATCAGCTTAATAGTAGCGTCAGCTGGGCATCATGCCATGTACATCAGCTATGCCTCATTTACCCTCCTGCTCCCAATTAGCTTGATCATGACGATAAAACCAGGAGAAAGACCTTTGGATAGAAGGCACATATTTATTTGGCCAACAGTCTAGTAAAAGGAAGGAAGGATGGGACACTCATAAAGGGGAGGAAGCATGGATTGTGATCTTGGCTGTTCTGCAAATGCTCTGCGTGACTGCCACTTCTCTCAGCCTCCTCTTATTCTTCCTCCCACAACTGGGATCATTCTTTGCTTTGCTCATGGGAGTTTTCTGAGCCACTCAGATAGCAGAGCAGCAAGACACAGAAATGACTATAAATAAAGGAGTCCAAGAACTTTAAATAACCCTGGTGTTCACAGAGCTACAGTTGCTTGCTGATGTCTCTTAATCAAAAATCTTTGCGGAATTTCATGTGATCATATTTTGTTTGCTGTGACTGTTAGGCTGTGAAGCAGCCATCTCAGTTGTAATCCAAAAGCTAAATTGTGGTTATTTTGGGTAAAGGAGAGAAACCTTCTACTCTAAGATCTTTGTGCAAGATATAAGTCACAGTAATATAGCTATGAGAGAGAAAGCTCTTTGGTTTACCCATCAAGTAGTGTTTGTGCTAGCACACAGGAGCAGACACCCCTAGATCTGAGATGCAAGCAGGGCTTACTATACACCGGACAGGAAAGGAGAATTTACAAGTCCCTGCTGTTGACTCCATAGCATTATCTGGCAGTGGAAGAACAAATCATTTAAATGAGCAGATCCTGTATCTCCCTGTGATCTCAGTTCCAAGGCAGAGAAATTGAGGGAGTGGTGCTAAATGCCTCTCCAACAAGTACAAAGAAAATATTCACCTAGAAATCTCCAGGGTTTAAGTTTCCCTCATTTTGGTCTTTTGACCCATTTTCTCTAAGGTGTTGCCTATCCTCTAAAAAAATACTTTCACCTACATGATTCATGGTCTTCTGAAGTGAGATGTTCTTTTTGAAGATAATGGAATCAAATTAATATTGTGTGAAGTCCTTCAGGAAATCTGTACCCAGTATAGTTGTGATGAACATTCAAGGCTAGCATAAGCACTCTGGGAGTGCCAGCACCCAACACAGGATATGTTGCAGCCTCAGAGCATGGCAACACAGGAAGAGACAAGGTAAAGGTCCTGTTGAGATCAAATATCCGTCCATTAGAGGTCAGGAAGGGAGTGAAAGTCAGCTGCTTATCCCATCCGATCAGGCATAGTTCCTGTCTCTTCCCATCATCATTAAAATGGTCAAGTTCAGACCTGAAACGAGTCTTGTTTCCTCATCTGGGCCTCAGGCATTTGTCATGTGTGTGTCATTTTGGCTGTGACCCTCTATTCATCAATATGAGTGACAGTGGAAGTGAAAGAGGAAAAGAGAGAGATCAACATGTGATGCCATTTTATGCCATCTGGTACTACGTATGGGGATGCATATGGGAAAACACTATTTAGAAAGCTTCTTAAAATGTTTACCTACAAAGATCTACTAGTTCACTGCTGCAATCTTTCCTCGCAAGAACAATTCTCAGAAAGATTATATCCTCTAAAACTCATGATAGCATTTACACCTACATTATTTAAAAGTAATTTCCATGTTCCACCTAAACAGGCTTTATGTGGGAGGTACTGAATAGTGTAAATCACTTACAATGCCTACGTATTTGTACGTGACTTTCATTCTCCTGATTCAAAGACTTTGAATTTGTTGTGCACAGCAAGAAGACATCCTACTATTTAACTGCACTGAAAAGTTTCAGTTATTCCTTAGAAACTAAATGTAAATCAAAATCAAGTAGGAATTGATTTCATCTGCATTGGAATAAACATCTTCACCTCTGTTCACTTTCATGTTTCTTTGCAAATTGGAAGACTAACATATTTGTTTCTTTCTAGTAATTATGATTTCAAATACATTCAAAATTAACCCCTGCTTTCTTTGAGAGTCTTAGACTCTTATCTAGAAGACTGATTTTTCATATTTGGAGTGTGGTTAGAAACAACCTAGATCATCCTAGGAGTCATGTGATCCTATCCCTCTTTATAGCAGCTATCCAAAAGCTATATCCTGTGATGCCTTGAATGTGTTCCTAACTTTTCTTGCACAGATTAATAGCATTCACTCTCATATTTCTAGAATTGGGCACTGAATTTCTACTATGTAAATGACTATGTAATTTAAGTATATAACCTGCAGCAAATCATTAAAGTGAATAGATTTACTTTGCTAACCATAAAAAGGACTATTCCTCTTATTAATGTCCCAAATCTTTATTTCACTGCTGTGCATAAGATAGTATGTCAGTGGAAAAAAATACATTTCAGTTTCACCACTATTTTGAGTGCTTTTCATTTTTCCATCTGGAGACTTTCTACCAGGGCACTGCAGCCTCAAGCACTGTGTCGTAATTCCTCAAATAATTAACAAGGAGATCATTTAAGCTGAGCAAGTCTCTGAATACACCCATTGCTGTATAACATGGGAACATCTACAAAATGGGATGGTTGTGCAATGGCATTTGTACACAATATCAAGTAATCTGAAACACCATATGAAGAATATACCAAAAGTCACTGACAGGATGTCTCCTTTGCAGCCAAAAGAAAACGCTCATTTTCAACTGAAATATGAAGTGGAAGAAATGCTTGCTTTCTTTAAAAAAAAGCACTTTGGTGCCAAACATTTTAGAGATATTGTTGAAGAACAGTCCTTCCTTACATAGAGGTTATCCCTGTGATGCTGCCAAGTTCAGTGCCTGTGTGGATGATTTGCCAAGTAAGTGCCAGTTGTGTAATATATGCTGTAGCAGGCATGGAAGCAGATTTTACTTTCACACTCGCCTTCTGAATTGGCATTCTTTGACTCTTTTGTGCCAATGTTGCTTCACTTTCCCATTCTGTGCCCTCTTTTTTCACTGGAATGCCCTTGCCCCTCACATATAAGCTGAATGTCCCATTGTTTGCTAGAAAGCAAGAGTTGCTGAATATGGATTTTATGAAAGTCACTCAGGAAAGACAGACTGTATTACTTGCTACATACCTTATTCATATGGTAACCCTACCAGGAGTACACTATTTTTAAAAAACCCACTTATATTTTGTCACATGTAGTTGTCTACCTTATATAATGGGGATGAAAATAGCTCTTCATTCCTCTGGAGCTTTTCTTTCTCATACGCCCTTTCTGTCTGCATGACTGTCTAAATTTTGCTTCCACATTTCCCTCCCAAATCTTTATTGTCTTTATATGTATTCCTTTTAGTTTGCAAATTTTCACTGTTTAGATAAATATTTTCCTACTCTTCAGTTCTTAACCATATGTTTTGAGTCAAGTTTCTTAACAACTCCACACAGAGCTTAAGCACTTCCTTCCCAATGCTGACACTTACGTGTGTCCTCTCAAGTAGTAAAACTGGATTTACCAAAGAATTTACAATCAAATACTAGTAAGCAGGTTTATGCAAACAAATTATAGAAATTGTTGCACAATGTTTGAAAGTTTCTGCAAGTGAAATGCAACTTCTAGCTCAACTGGAGAGTGAGATTCCTGTTTTGTGTGTATTTCTTTGAAGTCCAGGTCTGCTCTAGGCCATGATGTTCTTCTTCTTTGTTATGGAAGCAGGAAGGATGAGCAGGTTGAACAGGGACATACCTTTAATGTCCTTCACCTACCTGTCAGTGGCCAGAGTAGGATATCAACCTTGCATCCTTTGAAGTCACAGAGGACTCCTTCCAAAATCCAAGAAAGGACTGGAGGACAGTAATCACTCTGAGAGTTTGGATTTACAAAGGTTGCATCAGCTGCATGGGTCTTCACTCATCAGTCATGCATTTGTATTAGTGAGGATGTGTGCTCTGATCCTGGGGTAAACATTAGGTGTTTTGACTTAGATTGCATCTTTTTATTTGTGGCCTAATCAAACTCAAGTTTCTTTTCCCTATTATTTCAGGATATGTACATAGGCAACTACTGCCACTCAGCCAGTGCTTGGTCAAATGTTAAATATAATGACATGATGGGGTGTGGAATCTCTGAGTCATAATACCTTTACTGAATGTCTCTAAGCCGGACCATTTAACTTGTTCCCTAGCTCAGGAAAGACCCCAAATGTTAAGTCAACTGAGTAGAGTATCAAAGTGTTTTGCTTACATCTTTCAGCAAGAAGAAACAGAAGGAACCTCATTGTGTAGGACCCATCAAACCTCTGGGGACTGGTGCGATCCAATTAATACACGTCTCAAGGGTGGCTGATGCCAACAGTGACCGCTCAGCAGTCTTATACCTGGTATATGCAGAATTCTTCAGAATGTAATGATTTTGCCATGAGGAATTCTACTTAGGAGAAATTTTCTTTGGAGGCAAATATTAGTTACTCATTTATTAATGTCTACTACCAATTAGAAACAAACAAAGACATCCTGCTGAAAAAAATGGGGGAAAAAACCATATTGAAATGTCTGGACAATGCTGCTTTTTCTTTCTGCTGAGAGCAAAGGCTTCCTCTAGGCATATGCCAAAGTAAGCTGTTAAGAAATAGTGGTTAACACTTAGTTTAGACTCCCTGTCAGATTTCTCCATTTCAGGATTTATGAACACACAGAAATGGTTCATGAACACACAGAAACATAGGAACACTGAGTACAGCATTCATATGGGGAGAGAAGGGGAATGAATAGAAACTCATTAATTTCTTTGGAAATGCTTTTAAAAAATAGGTCACCTCCTTTAAAAGGGAGGAGAAAGTCTGCAGATGCCAATCTTTGGTGTGTTTTGAATCACACTTTCCCTTGTGAAACACTGATAACTGCACTTTGCTGTAACTGAAATCAGAAGAATTGCAGATGTAGCCATCTTCTACTATTTTCAGGACTCTACAGACAGAGGCCTTGCATAAGCTTCTCAATATTTCTTGGTAGAATTTGAATGTACAACAGAACTTTGAGCAGTTTAACTAAATTTGGAGAAAAAACCAAACCAAACCAAAACTTACCAGACACGAGACACGTTCTTGCCTATGGCAAAATGTATTTTATTCTCATTTAAAATAAAGTTTGTGACTTACTTTCTTAGCGGGAGATTTTATTTCTCTAGGTCTTTCTACAGTAAACCAGTTTTTCTTTTTTAATAACCATTGTTTTAGAACTTCTTTCCTATTAGAGATTGTAACAGGATGCTCCAAATATTTTATTCTTCCAGAGACTGTACTTAATCAGACACTTTATCTCACTATTTCCACAGTTATGTTACTTGACGTATTTAGCATCTATGTCTAATTTGTTAAAGTGTAGTGTCATGCATTGGTGGTTCTTCATAAATAAAAAAATAGGGACACAGCCGGATTTGTGCATTTTCTTTATTTCTTAAATCAATTTTCCTAAATTCATGCAATGAAATAAACATTTAAGTATTTGTAAAACTGATTTTTCACTGCTAAGCAATCCATCATCTTTCCTGTAACTTTTCTTAGCCAAACTTCATTGGAACAAGTAACCTGTTCCTTCTCTCTTCCTCTCTTTCTCTTTCCCTCTCTTTCTCTCTCTTTCTCTCTCTCTCTCTTCCTCTTCCTTGTTCATGTTATTATCCTCACCATCTTCCTTGTTCTTGTCCTCATCATCCTCTCCCTCTTCCTCTCCCTCTTTGACATCTTTGCTTTCTTTTCTTTCTCGACACATGTTAGACTCAATTTATGTCTAGGACCCATGAAGTTCTCCCAGATCTTTAAGCAGCCAAAAAGACACTCAGCCTGAGCCAAATCATGTAATACACTGAATGACACAAAAGGAGATAACTCTCCACAAGGCTTTTGTGTGCACTCTTTCAAAGCTACAGCCCATGCCTGGAGATGACACTGACTTCCATCTTATTACATGCCAGTACTGAAAGGGAAACTGCACTTGCAGCTGGACTATTATTCTCAAAACCAGAAGAAAATTATGATAAGATAAATCTAGGTCTTTCTTTAGCTAATAACTGCGATTATTTTTTTAAGAGTCTGAACTTCATTTAAAGTTAAATTAATTGGGACATTAAGTACAGAGGTTGCTGAAGAGAAATTCTAGAAAAATTATGAGAAAAACTATTTGATCTAAAGCTTCTTGTTGTTTCAGCTGTTCTGTAAGTAGGTTTCTTCATAAAAAGAAGAATTTATTTTTGCATGCCTGGAGTCTGCTCATGTTATTATCTGAAATGCAATAGCTGAAGCATAGGGGAGTGCAAATGTGAGGTGAAAAATTCCTAATACAATTCATTAGTGTATCTAAGCAACCAAGTGAAGGACTGGATGTGCTGTCTCATGGCCTTCTGAAACTTTACAGTACCTGCCACTCACTAGTGTGACCCACTCTGACATCAGGTACAAAAATGAAAAATTTGATAAATCTGACTTCAGGACAAGCAATACAATTATGCTGTGCTTTAGCAAAATAGACTCATCATATAAAGTATTCAAAAGAATTGCTACAGGCTGAGAAGAGTAAACTTTCCATCTCTGCTTCTTTCACCATGATGTGCCTCTCACTGCTTTCTTCTCTTCTTCAGCCCTAATTTCCCCTCCTCCTTCCCTTTTCAACTCCTAATTCTTTCACTGCTTCCCATTCAGGCCTTGCCCTCTGCATTCAGTTTCTGCTTCTCATTCCCCTTTGCCCGCTACCCGCCCTGCCTGGTCCTCTTTGGGTTCAGTTCTTCTTACTTCAGGCTTTTATTTCTCTGAGGGATTTGAATAATCACTCCTTCTTTTTTGATCTCATTGTCATCTCAAAAGGTCTTGCTGCCTTCCACCCTCTCCTCAAAAGGTAGGTTTCCAAAGAACGTATTTGCTCCAGAAAGGAGGAAAGCGACCTCTGAAACTCACTGACCCTTCCTAAATTGGATGCCCCATTGTGTATCACAAAATTAGGAATTTTTCTATTGCATGACAGTGTTAACTTTGTTAGTGAATTTCTTTTTTAATGAGCACATTAAAATCCTCCTTAGCTCTGTCTACTAGTCTATCATGATTAATTTCTGTCTCCACTCAGCTGAGGGTCAGCTTTAACAAGGCGGATTTAGTCATACATTAAATTTTATGTAAAACATCAGGTGAAGGAGCAGTCTTGCTAAAGGCCAAATAAAGGCTTTTGTAGTATAGGAACTGGGAATCCAAAACAAGGCTGAGACATAGTTTATACTCTTGACCATATTTTTAAAATGCCCTTCAAATCTAAAATCTGCAACTGAATGCCCTTGAATGCAACTATGTACATCTGAGCATCTGATCACACGGCTTGAGCAGAGAAGACTATCATATCTGTGTTTGTTCTTTGTCATAGGTCAGACTAAAGAACAAGACACAAACATCAAGTATTCCAGGGAAAAAAAATTACTATAGTACTTCAGAGTCATAACTACTGCAATAAATTAGTTGAAAAATAAAGTAAACAATTTTGCATCTATTATCAAAGACTGTCTCTTTTCACCACATGTAAAAAAAAAATAAAGAAAATTCTCAGTGACATAGCAAAGGTCACAAAACAAGAAGATCTTGAGTCAAACTTCTTCAAAGGTCAATCATACAGGCATAACATATTTAGTCAAGTTTTTCGCTCCTTATGTATTCTTTTAATGGCAAATCACTGCAAGTTTGCTACAGACCTTGCAGCTAGGTAAGAAAATGTTAAAAACATTCCTTTTTTCCTGCAGCACCCAATCACCAGGGTACTAAACAAGCATTCCAAAATAAAATGAATGCAGAACCATATGGTGAGTTTTGCAGAAAAAAATCTCTCATGCTTCTGCTCTGTACTACAGATGGTTCTGATGGACAGCCCATTTTTACTGCCTGGAAAAATGTGAAGACAATTCTGAAAACCTATTTATGGAACAATGTGCTTCTATTAGACACACAGATAGGTAGCCAGAAGGCACCTTTAAAGAATTGCCATTTCTATTTCATATTCTGCTGTACAGGTATTATCTAATCATGCAAACACACTAGTAGATGGATATCTTTTGAACAACACCTTGCTGCATCCAGTCTTAAGACTACATTTTTTTTTGTTACTTTCAGTTCCCAGAATTCTCATTTCCACCTGCAACACCGAGCCTATTGTTACTTGACCTTTTCGTGCATCAGTATGGTTATTTTGTCTTCTAAACTTGGCAAGCATGACTGCCTGGTCTTTTGAAGCAACAGTGGTCTTTAGTAGTTGCACAGTAGACACATCTCACTCATCACCATATCTGTGGGACGTTGACTAGATTGGAAAAACCAACCAGTAACAAAAATTAGTCCAAGATCTCTTTTCCTTTGCATTTGCAATTCCCATCCATCTCAACAGTTTTCTTGTTAATGGATAATGTAAACCTAAAGTTTTTTTAGATTTTCATTTATAGTTTTCTTAACTACAGGACAGTAATGTCCAAAATGTTCAATCTGCAGATATCACAATGTTGCCAAATAAAAATCTACTGCAAAACATACATATTTAGATAAAATGTCACAGAATGATCTCTTCACAAAACACAGGAACATACATTTAACAACATAAAAAAATCATTCTCATGTCATCTGCCTGTGACCATAATATTATGAATTTCAGTCTGGTCTCCATGAACTCTGAGGAAGAGAAATCCAGCCCAGCCTCCCTCCTCCTCCTCTTTGCCCTTTGCAAGAATTTAAATAAGATTTCCATATCTACTTTTACCACTTACATTCTGTTTCACAAATAAGTGGTTTTGTGTAAATGCAGATAGCACACGGTCACAGGCATTCCTGTTCTACATTCAGTTTCGACTAGTTTGCATAATTTTCTCTTTAGGGATTCTTACAAAAAGTGACAGGGGGATGGAAGTCTGTTTTTTTACTCCTCAGCCATGAATTCCATCTGTTGTCATGGCACTGAACCCAGTGTTGAATAGCAGCCAGCATTGCTTTTGATGTTCTGTAGGATTAGTAGAGATGTCTGAAGTTATTGTGCAGCATAATTCACTGGAATAGCTTTACCTGAGCTTTACGCAATTGCCAAGTTGCTAAATTAATAAATAAATATGGTATGCCACCAAGGTTCACTTTCTAGGGGCAAGCCCTTGGACTGGTACTATTTCTGCAATGACTCACATAAATTTGTTTGCAATTATTCTCATGCGTAAAAACACAAGTCAAAGGTCTGTAGCATTTTGTTAGAGGCAGTTCAAAAATAATATGGCCAATGAAATACAAGTGATAATCTGTAGCTGGTGAACTGATGAGGCAAGTTTTATTTTTGTAATCTTCTATTCGAAATATTCATGATTTGGCTCTGCTTTTAACTCTGATATTTTCTATTGAGCTATTGAAAAAGTTACCATTGATCCTAACTTCAGGAGGGGTCAAATATTCAATAACTGGAGACATTATTCAATGCTCAGGACATTCAGGTTGTCCTTTTTCAGATCTTCAAATCTCTTGACACATATCAATCAAAATTTCAGAAAAGCCCATAGAATAGAAGAGCACATTTTTGTTGTTTGTTTCTGTTTTCTTGTAAAGATAAGTATCAGTGCTGCATAGGAGTTTTTTCTGACATTTCTTTTCCAAAGAAAAACCAAAGGCTAACAATACCTTGTCTTGTTATGGATACACTTTGGAAAGATTTCCAAGTTTCAAAATAGAGTTTCTGGCTAAAACAGAGAACATTTCCCTTTGGCATGAACTCAGGAAAAGGACATGTAAACACCTTTCTGCAACAGATAATTACAAAGGGTAGCACATGAACAGAACTCTGCTGCTTCTTTTCTGTCTCTAAGAAACCAAGTTTGCTTCTGCTTCTCAGGAAGTAGCCAGGGCAGCGGCTGGGGGAAGAAGAGGTAGCAGTTGGGATCTCCTGTCCTCAATGGTCCTTTTCTGCAGGAGAAGCAAGCCTATATATTTACTGTGCTGTTTCCCGAGGAGAAGCAGTCTAGCAGTTCACCCTTGGAAAACAAGCCTTCAGATTTGCCTCTGCAGCTGAGAGATCTATCTTAGCTCTGTCCAGGAGAGTAGCCTGGTGGGTGGGTCTTTCTAACAGAAGTAGAAGATACAGGTCTGGATGCAGAGCAGAGTGCGTGGATTTGGTATGCCACGATAAAGGCCAGTGACTACTGACTGTGCTGTATGGCTTCAATAAAATGTTTTAGAGAGAGCTATCTTGCACTCTCTGCATCCTGAGAGGCCAAATAGGAACTAGGTATTTCTGTTCTTCTCTATCTTCTGAAATACTACTGATTTGAAGCCCCTTAGATTTATGCTGTTTCTAAACAAAAATAGCTCTTTTCCCCCTTGATTAATTGTTTTCATATCTTTTTGCACAGACTATACAGTGTCTGAGAATGGCACTGGACTCTTATGAGTGTTTGGAAATTACCCTGACTTTTCCACATGTGACTCTCGTTAAATAAAACCATGCAGCCAGCTCAGGTAGTGTTTACATAGAGTAAATCCACTTATTTCAGTACGAGCATCCTGCAGCTACTTCAGTGCAAATTAATATGTTATTAAAGTAATTAATCAGCTTCTTATTTGAAACGCAAATGTAGAATACAGACACATTGCCTTGCAGTCCAACAGAAGTCTTCTGATGTTCCCCAAGTGAAAAGGATAAGGACAACTGGACTTCTTGGTGTACGGGATGGAACACAGAATGACAGTATGCTCTGCTGTGCAGATGGGTTTCACCTGCAGATGTCTTGCCCTGACTGGTGAGCCAGTAAGGCTAAACTTTGATAAATTTAGTGAAGTGAGGGAGCTTTAAAACTGCAGCAACAAACACACAAAAAAACCCACCTGCTGCAGAGTTAATAGAGGTAATTTCTTGTTTATTTCAAGAAAAAAATTAGCATGATTTAGTCTTTTGTGTGTGAACTGGCAAAAAGATGTGTCTGTTTTAAAAGAAGAAATCATCATGGCTCACAGTACTTTTTCTCATTTCTGTTAAGGCTTTTCACCCATATCTTCATCTCAGCCTATTAAATACATGTTTCTTTTGTAGCTGATGTATCAATGTCTGCACATACACAGCACAGCACACGAATGATTGGCAGAGGGCTGGACAGCAAATTGGTTTGGAAGAAGCACAGCTTAGCCACTGGTGAGACAGAGCCCAGACAGTTCCTTTACCAATACTTAAATCTTATTTCTTTGTGATGCCTCCATCCCCAGCGGCTACAGCCTGCAGCAAGGTGTAGCTTGGGAATGGCATCAGCCTGGAAACTCTGCTGAGCATCAGCTGCAGCCCTGCTCACCTCTCACTTCATCCTCTGGCAGATGCAATATGCTCAAATACTTGCAGTATGGGCTCTGTGTCCCCAGGGCTTGACCACACGTCCTTCAGCAGGACAGAGGGATTACCATGGCTGGAGATAGGGGTGTTAACTTCACCCTTGCTTTTCAGTGAAGAACAGAAGAACCACCACTGAAGCAAATACAAATCACTGGATCTGGAGATGCTCTGCTCTATTTTGCTGTGGGATTCCCTTCTGCTGCTCCTTAGTATGAAGAAAGTGGTACAGGACTGACAGTGACAGTACTACAGTGACCCGGGTCCAAGGTCAGCCATCGCTGCTTTTCTGGTTTTTATGTGCACAACGGAAGGGGAGAAACAGAGAGGCCAAGAATCCAGAGTTCATTTCCAGGTTAGATTGAATCTCATTGAGGTGACAAACCTTCTCCTAATATCACAAATACCATTCAGTCCCTTCATTAAGCATTCTGTGCAGAGCATTCAATACAGACACATTTCATTTCCAGCCTGCAAAATTAAAGATTGCCGTTTCACTGATAATTTGGTTTATAAAACACATCCATTGTAGACTCCTGGTGCACAGGTGCAGCAGTGCTGACCAAACATGAGCCCACAAGCAGCGTGGTAAGGAGGAATGCTTATATATTAGCACCAGGCTGTATCAGTGAAATTGCTTTCATTTTTCACTGTTGTAGTCCTGTGTGTTAGACTGAGCTGCCCTTCAGGAAACAGTCAGGCCTGGTTCCCTGTGCCCAGAGGAAAGAATCTCATCTACTAAATAAGTGTCATGCTATCTAATTGTGTGAACTTAGTTTCATTTGTTGAGTTGTTACTATCTTACATACCCATAGATAAGATACCACTGCAGGAAAACTTTAGGTCCATGGCCAGAACGATCCTATCTTCCTTTAAGGACCCTCCTTGGCCACTAAAATCATTATCCTCCTTAAGGAGATTGAAGAGCTCATCTCTTTTTTAAAAAAACACACAAAAGAGATGTTGAAGCACTATTTTTTCAGGGTTTTAGTAGACTAAACTGTATTATTTGCATTTTATTTGGCTTTACACTGAGAGTATCTTCAGAGATAGAAACCTCATTGATAAAAAGCACAATTGTCTAAACTGTGTCAGTCATGTTGATGGATGTTATAGATATCTTGATATTATGGTGCTCAGTATTGTCAGATGGAGCTTGAATATCAGCATAAAATTATATTTATAATGAAGTTGGGAGCAAACAGCAATTAATATGTATTGTTAACAGATTTTCAAAAAGTGGCAGGAAGCCTACTGAGCTCTCCTTTCCCAATGTATCACCAGAAAAAGTTCTATAGATAACCTGTTTTCAAAAGACAGAGAGACAGCAAGACAATGAGACAGAGATCTATCAAAGCAAAAGCACTTAGGGCAAGATTATGAAGTTGTTGAGCACTTACATGTCAAATCCATTGACTTCAACTTCTCATTAGCATGAGAAAGAGTTGCACAGTTTGGCCTTTAGTGAGACAGTAGGCTTAAAAAATACACATTTGTCAACTTTCAGCTGAAGCATCTCACTAATACTAATTCTATTCAGACTACACAGCTGAAAGAAAATCGAATAAAGTACCTGCATGGGAGGTTTTTTTCTATGCATTGTGTACACAGGACTGAAATTCTTTTCAATTTATAGAATATAACTTCTACTCTAAGATTTGCAAAAAAAGAACCACTGTCTGCTGTATTTTATTCCTCAAAAGCTGAGCCAATCTTTCTAAAACTCATTACAATTTGGAATCAGTTTCTGAAACGTTTCTGCACAGATTTCACAGGTATCCTGAAATATTTCTTTCATGTATAGAGAAACAGCATAAGTATTACCAACAACTGAATATTCTTGGATGAAAACTGCCTTTAATAAGTTTGCACTAGGAGAAAAATCTGTTCCTTGTCATAAAAATAAATTACAGAGGGCTTTCCTTTACTCATTAAGAATCAGTTCTTTCCTAAACTTCTGAGGATTTTAGAATTACATGATGCAGATATGTTTTTTAAAACCATTCAGGCAGTGAGAGGGAACATGCTGATTCAAGAACTCCTTTTTTGAGATAGTATTCTTCCTTCTTAATATCCTTGAAGCTATTATGTGTGCCAGATAAATTACACACCAAAGCCTGAATGTGTACTGGGGCAGTCAAACATTTCAGGGTAAACTTTCAGGGACCTCATCTCTTTCAGTAATCCCATGTTTTAATACATGAACCTGATGCAAGGCTATTTTTTCCTTTGAGGATTTCCATAAATGTTTTGGAAAGTCAGCATGCAGTTCCAGTTGTTTGTAGAGAGAATCCAATCATGGCTAAAGACACAATAACACAATAACAGAGGCATGGCTCTAGATTAAAAACAAAACAAAACAAAAACCAAAAGCAAAGCAAAACAAAACAAAAACAAAAAAAACCCAAACAAACAAAAAAACACAAACAAAAAAACCCAAACAAACTTGATAGAATTGTTTGTCTATGGTATTTAAGAGATAGTGGAGGAAAAAACCAGGCACATTTTGGGGGGGAGGGGTCAAGGTTGTGTTTGATGATACATGTTTAAATCATTCCCACCAGTGTTTCTCCTAATCTTTGTTGCTTGTCACTCTTAAAAAAGACAACATATCTCACTATGTATTATTTTTCTGCATCTACAATTTGCCTTTCAAAAACATTTGTTTCCCACCTGGACTCCAAAGGCAGAAGGAAGTGACAACATTTAAATATTTAAGGACAGCACCTATTTTATTAACAATATCAAAACTCAGCAGGAGTTTCCAAGTACTAAAGAAATGTAACCTGTACCACACAAATATCTTTTACAAAGTACAGGGGATTAAACCGTGAACTCTTGAAAACAAGAGAACTGTACCTGTACTCTACTAGAGGCCAGGCTTTCATCCTCATTGCATCCCATAAATGATCTATAAATACAATCTGAGCCTGAATTGTTCCTCTGCAAAGACTCAATATTCTTATTTTAATGGAAATGAAGGCAGTTTTGGAGCAGAAAGATGTAGTGCAACAGCACTGTCAGTCCCATAATTAAAACTTGTGGTGCATCTTTACAGATATACTCTGGGACTGGACAAGGACTGTCTTATCCACACGGCTCCTACCCTTGTCATTGTCCTACCTGAACCTTGTGAGAACATTCCTCACAAGAAGTGGCTATACGGGGGTTATGTAGATAATATAGGAAATACTAGGAAGAGAAAGGTAATTTGTATTTTCAGAGGCCTTCTTGTTCCAGACTTGACCTAGAAAAAGCACTATAAAGCCCATGCCAGAATTGCTGGGGTGTACAACAGCCATCTACCATCTGTGGAAGAGATATATAGGGGCAATGGCATTTGAGCCCAGGCTTTTTAATTCTGCCCAGTACAGTTCAGAAAACTCCACCTGTACTGAGGAAGAGTAACTTTTGTGCCTCCCAGAATAATTTATAGCAGGTCCTAAGATAGGGCAGGCACAGTCCAATACTAAAAGTATGAAAAAATCACGTCTTGAATTTGAACTGACCAATATTACAAAGATCAGGTGTAGTAGTGTTGCATTCTAAAGCATCACCATTTATGTTACTGTAGTGCTTCACAGACAGCTGACTAGTGCAGAAGTCATGTACGCCCTAGAAAAGTGGGGAGGACAAAACAGCTATGAAATGAAAACCCTCTGCTATAATGCTCTGAGTACACAGAAACTGATTGCAAAATATTTCAAATTCAGTCATTTACTTACAGTTTATACCAAGAAAATCTGAAACTTATTTCAGTAAAAAGCCAAGATGTTCTATAGCTACTGCACATTTGTTGCCTGTGTCAATTGGACTGAATCCAGCCCCTCAAGATTAGTTACAAAAAATCATTAATTTTATGACAAATATGCTTGTCAGTATCATAAATTGGTGGTGAGACTTACCTACATGTAAATAAAAAGTATTGGAGGTGTGACCCTGTTTTCTGATAGTCTGAGTTCCGATATCTGCACAATGTAAATTGTGCCTTTTCACCTGATTTGTGCAGTTTACAGAGTAAACCGTGGATTTTATTCCAGTCCTTGGTTTAATTTGAAGTTTTCAGCACATACTCTAAAAATGTGGAAGAGGGACCTGTTTTTCACAGTCATACCTATTCTAGTTATGGAATTTTTCACACTGTTATGCACAACAAATCCTTTAAGGCCACTTCCAGCTTCAGGACAGTTGCAGCTCACACCACTCTGGTGATTGGTCACAGGGAAAGAAATGTGCAATTTCGTCCAAATATTTTAATTTTTTTCCATATTCTTGACTGTTTCTGGAGTCTGAAATCTAGTTTGAGATTACAAAATTCAAAACCAAATAAATACATAGTGTGGGAGCTTGCTGTGCTACACACACATACACACACGTACACATATAAACCTCCACCCTTCTCTACACCCTCCTCTGTTAAAATAGCTATCTTGCACATCAAAGGTTGAAGGGTATTTTTGGTATATTCAAAAATCACTCAGGAGATGAACAAGCTTATTTGTTCCAAATGATGAAAGTTCAAAGTGTTTCATTTATGCTAACAGTTCATTAGTGTAGCCACTGATGTGTGCTAATCCCACTTATTAAGCCTCCCTGTCTCCTATTAATAATAATTTAGCTAAATGGGAGATGTTTCAACAAGAGTATTCCTACTTTCATATATAATTATACTAGATATGGGTATAGTATCTTGATAATAATTTTCCTTTTCACAAAGCCTTTAATCTAAATATAGCTTGGAGTTGCCACAAACTACATTAAGTGCTGCACAGGCTACGTTTGTCTGAAATACTGTTACCGAGCTGTCTGTAGAGTACTCATCTCCAAAAATCCCCATGTGAGCAGATTAGCATTGGTATCTTTGCTGAGCAGATAGAAACCTGTACAGCACAAAAACACTGGAGCAGAACCCACAAAACCACTCATGCAACTTAGTAGGTCTCAGGACCTTCAGGCAAGCTCTGGCAATGAAAAGAGGCAGCAAATGTCGCAAAAGCCATGGAGAGAGGACCTGAGTGTCCTATTGCCAATGTGAGAGCTTCAGCTAGTATTCAAAAAGCAGCCATTTCCTTCTTCAGCTCTTTCCAGAAGTGAGCTAATTGTCTGTACCTTGAGAGATGATTTAGACAAGACAGTTAAGTCTTGGCAGCCATGGTTGCCAGATCTGTTTTTGGGACCTGCTACACCTTTGTTCACCTCTGCTATAAGTAGTCAATTTCTTTCATCACATAAGTAGACAACTTTATGCTTCTCTGCTCCAAGTCCAAGAATAGCCCATTTCTTTCTCCTTTTCCAGTAAAGTATCACATCTTTCCTTTTCCCCCAGCACATTTCTGTCATCTCATTGATGACATCTCACTTTCCACTCTCATACAGAGTAGCCTACCTTTCCCATATATAGCATTTACACAATCCAGTGTGTCTCCAAACCACACACTGCAAAAAGACTGCCTTTCTCTCCATCCTCCTATTTCTGGCTAAATCAGCCTACCTGCTTTCTCTCCCAGCTTTCTCACAAGTGCCCAAATCCTGTTCTGCCAAGCACCACAGCAGGATGAAAGATATCTCCTCATCTCCACCAGGCAAGAAGGAGGAGGCCAAATAGAATAGAACACACATGTTCCTAAGCACATGGAAGGACTATGTCCTTGACTGTGAATGGACAACAGTCAGTCCTGCAGGGAGGATAAATACTAATCTGGAGAAAGTTGGAATGTCTGCCCATCCCTAACCTCTGAGAGGCGCAGAACTTACTTCAGCTCATGAATCTTTCTCCAACAGCCAGACATCTGAAGGAAATATGGGATGAAACTCAACACCCATGCATTATCACCCCTTTGGGGATTTAGCTCCTAGCAGTTCCCTGAAGGTGACAAACCAGGGAGAAGATTCAGCTTGAAGATGATAACTGAGCACATGTACCCATGTACAGGCATCTGGTGACACTCAAGACGCTTTATGAATGAGTTTCATGCAACCCCTTATGGTTGTAAGTCTCATCCAAGTCCTGAGGCAGATCTAGCAGTACAGTGTGCAGGTCATTGAGGTTCTCAGATTCTCAAATAGCATTAAATGCCTATATTTATGAACTTGAATTGAGCCCTCAGAGGTCTCCACGTATGTGAGTTTTCAAAGTTCTCACAGTCAAATCCCAGTTGAGACACGCAATGGCATTCAGAGAGATATTCAACATGTTCTGCAAAGCAGACACGGATATTTAGTCAGAAAACACTGGCGAGTTCTCCGTGACCTATAATGGGAGCATAGTTATGTTGGAGGCCTTTACATTTACCTGTCTTTACTTGCAAACTATAACTTCCCCATTCAAACAATATAAAACAGAACCAGGAATTTGGCATGGGCTTTTCAAGGATAACCACAAAGCAGGGAAGCTTACTGATTCTGGTAGGACGAAATAATGTAATCTGACACTAAGCATTCACTCTAAGTGTTTTTCCAATATTATACAATATTTCAAAACAGTGAAGGATCACAATAGAAGTGATAATCCAGGCAATCACACGGGTCTTCACACACTACTGCTGATTCATAATGCCAACTGGGACTGTTGCAGTCAGCTTGATTACAGCAAAATATACTTATTGACCAACTAACTGCTCACACATGCAAGCCCCTTTATGCTCCTCATCATGTTCCCAAGCATGTTCCCACATCCTTCTTGATCCTTCCCTTTCTTCTCTGGTCCTCCCCTAGATAATCAACCAACCCTTAGTTACTTTTCCCCATATGTCCCGGTTTTACTATATGTGTATTCAAGTTTGGGGTTTTTGATAGTTACCTAGGTAATCTTGACCTTCCATAAATTTACTGCTACTGTTATCTATGCACTGCTGACATTAAGAGTTCCTCTTCCCAAAAAATGCCACTATTGCTCTCCAATTATTATGAATTTTGGTCAGCCCTCAACTCATGTAACTTACCCTTAACCAGCTGTGAAACACAGCCAACCTTCTCAGTACTATTTCTAACTTTTGACAGCTTCTCACTCTGCTATTCATTATGTTCCACAAGAAAATGTTTTGTGCCATGTTCAATTAACTGAACCTCACGCCAGGGCTCTGTCATCTTCTTGCATACCTTGCACTTGGCTGCTTAACTTTCACTTAATTGGTCCCTAACCCTTACCTTAATGATAAAACTTACTTAAGGATTTTGCTTTCTCCTGAAATTTAGTTCCATGGTAACGTTTACATTTTTCCAGCTGCATTTTAAAATAAGCAAACGACATTTGACAAAATCATAACCTAATGGCACACTCATTTATTGCAGCCTGAATATTTTGATGGTCTGATGGTAAACACCACTGTTACCTTCTTTATCCCGGCATATTTAAATATGCCATAGTTTCTGTCATCAGCCAGGAGCATACCTGTCATTGACAAGACCTCTAAAGGTCTCAGCTGTCTGTGAA
The DNA here is from genome assembly GCA_013397795.1 of Orthonyx spaldingii. NCBI lineage: Eukaryota > Metazoa > Chordata > Aves > Passeriformes > Orthonychidae > Orthonyx > Orthonyx spaldingii. Next base: position 166,654 of record VZTJ01002440.1, read on the forward strand.
GAATGAACCTCTAACAATGTAATCCAAAAGTGTCATTTGGCTCAGAAAAAGCAATCGTTCTTTCTCCAGTGGTTAGTCGGTCCCCACAAAAGAGAAAAAGAAGACTGGTACACAATACTTCCCCCAAGTAACCTGCAACCACTGGCTAATCCTGAGTTCAGATTTACTAAGACTGATGGTACATGTGCATTTAGTAACCTTCTAAACCCTTGTTGGCCAATCCTAGAACTCTCATAATACACTGAATCCAGAACACCATTGCCAAGGATTTTCACAGGCCTGAATCTAATCACAGAAAGAACTTTGGGGTTGGAGTCTTTTCAAACTTGGCTCATGCTGGCTTCATTTGCTGCCAGCAGTTCTTCCAGCTGGGCAAGTGAGCAGTCCCCATCCAAGCTCTCCATGGTCTGATCTGGTTCTACAGACCTTGGTCATGGAATCTCAGACTCTTTTTTCTGTTTCGTCAAATATGTTCCATCTTCTTCCCTAAACACAGAAGTTATCTCACCACATCTTTGATTACACTTGTTCTTTGGAGAAGAAAATTTTGGTATTTGAAGGCATGTGGTGAGGAAAAAAACCCCAAACAACAGAACCTAAGGAATAATTCTCTTTCAGTCATAATTAGAAGCGTCAAGAAAGGAGAGGATTTATAGAGTGGCATAAGTAATAATGTTCTTTGTTTTGTTCTCCATTAAGAATGCTTTTGCCCACTTTTTTGACATCTACCAAGTACTGAGCAAGACTTCATACAACTGCCTATCATAACCTCAAATACCAAATTGTGAGTGGTAAGAGTAACTCAGATCTTATAATTTTCCTTTAGGATATAAAATTCTTTTCTCTACATGCATCACATATTTCTTTGTATATATTAAATTTTATATACTTAAGTTACCACAGCTGATAGGCAGTTCTGAAATTTTAATAGCAAACTAAGACAAGTCTATGTTTTCTGATTACATTTAGTTCAAATTTCAGAAGTTACTCATTCTAAAAACAGATGTTCTGAGATCTTAAAAGACCTTACAATGAAATGCCATAAATGCTTTTAGAATTAAGAAAGAACATAGTTTTATTTAGTTATTACTTTCCCTACTTGGGAAACTTGGGCATTTTGTTTCTATGTACTAGAATCCAACATGTCTGCCTCTGTTTATTTTTCTTATCAATGAACTTCCAACATGTGGTACTGTCAAAAGAAGGAGGAGTTGTGAATTTATTTTTTTTGAGACCTTGAATGCTGACAAATAGCTGCTATTTTTGATATAGGCTATTGCATATCAGCATACTTTTGTTGTTGTTTTGTTACTGTGTACTTTTATCCTCAGTTGAATAACAGATTTCAAAAATACTTATATATTTAAAAACTATGAGAATAATAGCAGTCATAACATGCAAATTCATTTCCATAACCTAAATAGCTTTTTACTCCAGCTAGAATTGAAACATATATTGTAAATGTGCTACAATTTGCTATAAGAAAAAAAAAAGCAGGAATAAAATCATAAATATGCATTTAAGAAAAAAAAACCTGTGCTTCACTTTCCAGCAGTGAAGTATTTCTACCATTCAATATGCATTATTTGAAAACTCCTCTGTGCAGCATCATCAACAATGTTTACCCAAGCATGATGATTATGATAAATTGTTCCAGGGAGTTCATATCTATTGTGCTTGTAGGTCAGCACTTGTTGTAAGAATGCCACCAAACTCCCAAAAGAAAGAGAAAAAAAATGCTAAATGTAATGTCAGCATAGGAAAAACTGTGTGATAAGACCTGTGAACGTGCCAAAACAACTTGCTTTTGGCTGGTATTGACCTAGTAGATCTCAGTTGAATGGCTTGTTCCAGGGAGATTTATTTATTTATTATTTACTATGAAATGGGGTATTGTTAAAGCCTGCTGGATATGTAGGAATAGAGTTTACTCTGCATGACCAACTGTTTGAGTCTATGCATGCCTTTAATACATATCTTAAGCATGCACTGGAGTTTTCCATTTTGGATTGATGTTTTTGAAAATATACATTTTGGTTTTATTTGTCCAAATTTCCTGTCAGGATGCACACTGTCTTAAAAAAAAGCAGTAGAAAAAGAGCCTTTTAATCATTGACACCACTGAAAACAGTGCCTTATTCTGCAGTTACTGACTGAAAGAATTTTCTTCACTGGCACAGAAAATGCCTCTTTGCACTCCATAATGAGAGCTTTACCAGAGGTAAGAGCAGGAGGGGAAGGGGACATGTGAAATTGTAGGCACAGCTCACTGCGTGGGTGACATGAAAGACAGTGGGTGCCTTATGTGTCTCAAAGTGAAGGGCCAAATTCAGTGCCTGGGTAGGCTGCAGAGGAGCTGGGAGCGGCTCTGCATGCTGCCACTGTCCCCAGCAGTGAGGCAGACCTGCTTCTACCCGGCCTTCCATAGAAAGCTGAGCAAAAGATAAACCTCCCAGGTCACACTACCCTGTGTTTGGAGACTGCGGGGGAACTGGATGTTAAATAATTCACCCCTGCCCACTCTTCCTTTATCATTTCAGGAGTTAGCCTTATCTGTCTCTGCAGGAAACTACTGTGTTGCTAACAGGTAACCAGGCAGTGGGATGATGTGCTAGTGCGGTTGTAGCTGTGCTTTGTGTTCCCAGTTTTACATTTAATAATCCAAGCAGAAATGAATAGGAATGTTAAACAGGAGTATGAAATTTTATTTTCGTTTCCTCCTTTCATTTCTTTGCTGCATAGCAGGATGGAAAATAACCAAATGCCCCTAGAGGCATGTCCATTTGTCTAGATCATAGGAGGGGATTTGCAACTGGAGTAAGAGCGTTTTACAACATGGCCATGGCTCTCACAGAGATGAAAACATAGAAACTCAGACAGTGATGTATCTTTCTTCACAGAGATGTTTCATGCAGAAAAAATAGAACCAACTTTCATGAAGTATGTTGGAAACACTTGTTACAACAGGTGTTGAGTAGTAGCAGTGGGTGTTGAGTAGTAGTGTTGAGTGCCACATAGCAGAGAGGTAAATAGTGATCAACCAGCCAAAAACATGTATGAAGTGCAGACAAATTTGACTCAGTGCTCACACATGTATGTATTTGTGTGTGTATATATATATATACATATATAAAATAAATGTTCAAAATCTGCCTTTCAGTCCATTATTGCTTATTTTCACACACTATATCACTCTGCTCTGGTACATAGTGGGGTTAGTAGGTCATTCTTCAGCAGACTTAACAAGGAGCAGCTGTTTTGACACTTACAAGATCATCTAAGTACAGACTGGTTTTGCCAAAAAAGATAGAGTTGGTAGGGAGATGTGGAGTTTATTTCACAATCACCTGCTAAAGCTGGGAGAAACAGATATACAACATTTCTAGCCCACAAACCTTTCATTATATCATTTGCTTTGCCAGAAAACGTGGTTTTGAAGCCTTTTCCATGGCTAGGCCAGACAGATACCTGTCTAAAAAAGCAGGTTTAAACCCTGCTTTCTTTAGTGCATCTAACCGTTCTGCTTTTTTCAATTGGTGCTTACAGGGAAGTAAAACAGTAAAACCAGATTATGTGAATAGACTTTGTCTCTCACACAGCCCTTCCAAGAGTCTGATGACACCTGGCTGCCATCAAATTGTCAAGTTTTGATCTTTTTCTGAGAGGAAAATATACACATCTACTGTCATTTGGTTTAGCTTTGAAAACCAGTTGGCTTACATCTTCTCTCTAGGAAAGGGACAAATTAGAGGCTCAAAGTCACCATTTTTCTTGTCTTTTTGTGTTCTTGGAGGCAGATGAATTGGGAAAGTAATGCCTCAGACCAATTTAAAAAAAATGAAAGCAACCCTAGATAAAGTACAAAAAATTGAATTCATTTAAAATATGGAAAAATATCTTTATTTACCTGCTAATAGGTTTTTAATTATCTTGAACACGCCAAACAAAATTGAGGTAGACAAAAACAGTTGGTTTACATTCATTTTATATCTTAATATTACCAAAACAAAAGTTTGAGATCCCATGCTAACACTTCTCCATGTAAAGGGGCATTTAATATTAAATGCCCATGGGAATAAGTGCTCTGAAGAAAATCTGTCAGTATTTTAACCTGACAGATCTGACACATTTTATTTCAGCATGATGCCTAATGAATTTGGGTTTTGTGTCACGTATCTGAACGATATTCCTAATAATGGTAGTCACAGCCATTGCCAGGACAACACATTTTGCACACACCTTTCTAATATTTTGAATTTACATGTGAGCTTCTCCAGCAAATTAGAAACTAAAGATGAAAGTCCACCAAATTCTTTGTTAACCTACAAATTTGTTAACAAATTCTTTGTAAACCAAGTACTGTAACCTACTCTTGATACAGATCAAGATATACTGGTGCTATAGGGGAAGGGAAGGGAAGGGAAGGGAAGGGAAGGCAAGGCAAGG
>VZTJ01002440.1:175345-226991 GCA_013397795.1 Orthonyx spaldingii
GCCGCCACTCGCGGCCCCCGCCATGCGCTGAGCGGAGCCGCAGCCCCCCAGCTCCCAGCGCCGCTGATCCCGCCCGCCCGCGGCGTGGGGGCGGCCGCCGGGCGCGGCCGCGGCGCGGAGCCGGAGCCCCGCGGGGGAGAGGTGAAGCAGCCCGCGGAGGCAGGCGGGCGGGTAGGAGGTTGAGGCAGCCGGACGGGCGGGCAGGCAGGCAGGCAGGCAGGCAGTCGGAAGGAGGCGAGGGACGATNGACGATTTGGACATGCTCATTCTCGGGCGCTTGGTTGCCTGCATCCAGCTCATCTGTATCCTCAGAGCGGGTGAGTGATCTCTGCATGAATTCATCTTCGGGCTTCCGAACAACTTTTCTGCCCGGGCTCCGGTGGGTTTTGGTCTCTCTGATCCCTTTTGCCTAGATATGCAGGCGCAGTCCCTGCCCGTTCCACACCGCGAAAACACGCTGTCAGCACCGCGGCTGGGAGCGTTTCTCCCTACCCCTGTTACCTCAGCCGCCGGGCTCCGAGGATGCGCGGTACCCCACGCCACCCCCGGCACCGGCGGGCTGCTCCGGGCGGGGCTCGCCAGCCCACCTTGCCTCTGCTCCCCCAGCGCCCCGCCGAGCCCTCCCCGGGGTCCGGCCCCGCTGGGCTGCCCGCACCCGCGGGGGTGGGACCGGCTGTGCGCCGGTGACAGCGGGAGAGAGAAAATCCATGCCCGGCAGTGCTGATACCGAGCGTCTTTGGGGACGTGGGATGTGAGATGTTACTTCTCACATAATCTGTTCCGAAGATGGTGCAAAATTTCACTTCAAAAAAGAACTCGTTCTCCCCGAACGGGTAACGTCAGTGGTTGCCCTAAACCATGAAAAATACAAATCGTTCATTCACGTGGGACCCCGCATACAGAATATGGATTCATATATAGATTTTAGTAGGACTGCTTACATAACCCAATTCATTTTCAGCTCATGCAGACCTGTACAACTGGAGTGCATCCTAAAAATCGTGCGGTGCCCTGTTACACGATATGATGGTTATTATAACCAGCGTGAGTCACTTGATGCTGTTAGAAGTGCTCTCTTCAGTACTTCGTTAAATAAATACTAGCAACTTACATGGTAGGGTTTGTATCTTGTTGGATGATCGGTTTAGAATTTATAAGCTTTTATCAAATAGATCACTATAAAATACCCGTTGGCTGCTTTTATTTCAGTATGAGAAACTTGGGAGCTTCACCTCCTTGTGTACAAAACCAGTCTTACAATAGGTCTGTGGTAACAAAGTAGTCACTAACCTACATTTGTCACCCAATAGGTGGTGCTGCTTCTGAAACCATGCAGCTCTATAAACAAAGATCCGGGGTTAGGTTACTCACAGTGAAAGCAATTTCGTACCAGGTTCTGCTAGTTAGAGAAAACTACTTTTTAAAATTTCATGAGAAAATTATTTTTGCCTCTTTTCAGGAAATACTGTGGAATGATTCAACTATAAACGTGAGGAATGTAACTGATCTTCAGTTAAAATGTATAATCTTCATAAGGACATTAATAACATTTTAATGTCACATTTAAACTAATTCCTAAAAATAGGGTGCTTACTCCAATTCTCCTACTACCAATAATTCTCTTATGCTATGGCAAAGAATGGCCTGTTATAAAACTTTTGATAAGTTTTAATAATGTCTTTCTTATATTGCCAACTTGGTTCTTAAAATCAGATGTACTCCCAAGGCTATTTAAAGGAAAAGAAATAGCATGTGCTTTTACATGTATGTGGAGATATATGAAAATGTTTGAGAACAGATCAAGCATAGGATGATATTATCATAATGTAATACAACTCAATTCAGTTTTGGAAAGAACTTCCCTGTTCAGGTGATCCAATCACATTGGAAGCAATGTAAGACATAAATATAACTTTTGTAACCTTTTTTTTTGTTTAAAATAATTTCATCTAGCATCTTATTAGAAATAAGCTGGTTTTATGTAATGTAATGTTAGCGTACTTGTTGTGCATATATATGTTATATTCATTAATTTGCAAGATATGATGGGATGGGAAAGGGTTTTCCACTCATACACAAGATGTAAGTGCAGCTACTTTTTGTTTCTCTAGACTGACACACTATTGTTCTCAAACCTGACCTGAAGAGGACCCCCTTTCTAGATGTGATGGATTGATTTGGTCTCAGTGGTGCATCATTCTGAAGACTCATGAGCTAGACTTCTCAGTGTGTTCAACAGTATGATTGTTCCCAAGAATGAATCCCCTGTACAGGCTATTAGATTGATTTAATCAGATTTCATTTGAATATGTTCCAGTTTGGGTACCTCTCTCTAACAAATATGCTGTAATCTGATAGTATTAGATCATAGAAACAAATACTTAGAATCCTGATATTATTTTCTTCTGGTTTTTGTGTGTTTGGAGTTTTTAAATAAAAAATAAATTATTGCATACCACCAGTGTATGGTTCCAAGGATTTGGTGAGAGAGAAGAATTGGATGGGACTGTCTGGCTCTTACCATTAAATATTTCGGGTGCAGAAGATACCAGACCCAGGGCTCTGTGATTGAATTGTTGCTGGAGAGCATGGAAATCTGCCTTTGCATTGCGGAGCTTATGTTTATTAGTGTGAGGCTAGGCAACGTGTAGATCCCAGTCTCATTTGCTTGTAATTTCAAAAAATGTTGTTGAGTCCTCAGCTGGACTGGTACAGAGCTTTATAACTGGTCCTTCCTAATGAATCTGATTGGGAGATTTGCTGTTGACTTTGGGAGATTCATCAGAGAAATATGTCTCATATGTGTTCAAAAAAGACAAGGCAGCCAAGTCAGCCTCACTGAGGAATAAATTATTAGAGCAGATGGAGGGAAAATGTTCTTCTGGGAATGACAAGACAGTGACAGTTTATTTTCTGTCTTACTGAAGAAATGCTTAGGAGCTTAATTCTAATATCCCTGCTGAGTTATGAAAAGCACCTTCCTTCACAGTGTTCCTGAAGCCAAGGAACTTGATTACATCAAGTACTGATGTAATTATTTATGGAGCAGGGTATTATCTGAGTACTCTCTGTGAGTGCCATTCAGTGAGGTTCGATGAAACGTGTGGAGCAAGATGCTATTCAGTCGCAAGTAAGAGCTCATAAGAAATCCTATGCAATTGTTTGGGAACACTACAGTGTAGTTAGAGATTGCCTATTAAGTTCTTTCTTTTACTAAGATTAAAGGAGGAAAAAAACCCAACCCTACATGGAAAATTCACTTGGGTTCTTACATTTTTATTTTAAATGAGAAATTTATGAATCTGTAATCTTCAACCTGCATGTATCTCAGACTGAAGATATTCTTTGAAAATCTGCCCTGACTTGTTCCATATAACCTGGAAGTCAATGAGGTGTGCCCTTTATGTGCCTTTTGTCACATTGTTCCTGTGGAAATAATATCTGGAGTCTTGTAAATAAGTAGACTATTTATGAATCTGTGTAGGCAAGAAAATGTTCATAGAAAAAGGAACATGTTTTAACAAATTGCACTGTAATTGTGGTTATAATTTGAGTCAAAGAAGTGTAAATATTTAGGCAAGCGATAAAATATTCCATGCTCTCACTAGCAAAATGTATGGATAGTTTCCCCAAATAAGGTAAAAAGTGTCTCTGGAATTAGCTAATCTGCATCTTACTGCTATCACTGTCTGGCCTCAACCAGGGTTTTGCCTTTCAAAATGCAACTAATTAATCTATGAATTGCTTAATTATTTGTGTCTCAGTTTAATTTCTCACCATCTAGAAAAGATTTCTCTCTCGTTTTTAGCTTGTTTGTGTTAGCCCTGTGCCATGACTTTATTTGCACAAAGGTGGTAACAGTTCCCTTAATATTCTTATTTTTCTTATACAACTGACATCAGGACTGTATTTCCAAGCTACCAGGCAGCATGCACCTCACTATCAACATGAAAGCAACTTCTCTGTGCTCTTTACTGGATGTTCACAACTAAAAATAATGAGAATCTAAAGCACAACACCAGTTTGGCTTCCTAAATCCAATCACATTTTGTGTTCATTCTCGTGTCCACGTGTTTAGACTAAGTAAGCCCTTAGACTGTTAAAGGACTATGGGATCAGATCCTTCTTTTTTGCATTAACCTCTTATTTTGACAATATTTTTGTAGGCCAGTTGTTTGGCACACTTCAAACTGAATTGCATCTCAGTAATATTAATGTATACTACTTCTAATGCTTTAGCACATTTTACACTTAAGATTCTGTGTTCCTATGGATGTTGATACACAGCTTCTATGGAGAAATTTAATCCTGCCATATCTAAAACATAAGAGCTAAAACAAAAAATAAGAATTTTAGAACTGATTTATTTCTACTTTAACCGTCTATATTATGGCCATATATATGCTATGCATTTTTGTACTATAGAGATTTATATATATCACAATCTAAATATACAGTGTGTACTTATTTTAGGTTCAAATACTGGCAGGTATGAAAAGTGACGAATTGAATGGCATTTTAAAATTAATGTCAGTGTAACCAAGTATTTACTCAGCACCCTAGTCATCTGTAGGACATATCTAAAACAGTTACGTAGTTTCCAACATTGAATCAATACAATTTATAAGGAGAGTTTTCTAAATTGCACTCGTCCTTACTTCATCTCTGAATTTAACCTTCTATCTGGATTCCTGGAGAAAAACTAAATAATATATATAAAAATATGATGGTAACTAGAAACTATTATAATCTGTATTGTAAATTAGGATGTTAATTTACGGAAATAGGCACTTGCCCATTTCTTAAGGCAGGTCATTTCCTAGATTTGCAGTGCTCATCATTTAAGTGGCCACTTCCTACTATGAGATCTCTAATTAGGAATTTAAGGGTGAACAGATTCTGTGCTTTCCCTGACAATTTCAATTCCTCTTCAAATGTGCTGTGCTTCTCAGTATTCCCCGTAGGGCCTAGAAGTCTGTGGCAGTTCCGGAGCCCCCAGCTCCCATTTAACAGCTCAGTTCTCACAGCTTCGTGCACCATTTATGTGACTTTCCTGTACAAGACATCCTTTGGCTATTCAATAAGTTTCTTTTCCCATAAAGACAAAAGTTACCTTTTTGAATACATGTCAAGCCTTCTGTATTGGAAAGATGAATCTACAGGAAGAAAAGGACTTACAGTATTAAATAAACAAAATCCACTAAATGAAAGATAGCAAATATTTCAGAGGCTGGGACTATAAATGAAACTTGGCTCCTGCAGGTTGTTGAGGAACTTGGCAGCAGAATACTTTTGTAGGAAGGTATGGTGCAGGTTGCTTGTTGAATACAAATTACTGGTGTTGGTCCATTCAGTCTTGAGACTAAAGTGGAAATAACTGGAGATTTTAGAAATAAAGGTGAGGATTTATTTTCCTTATTTTGCATCACTGGCTGATAATTGCGGCGCTATTTGATAGAGGTGAAGTAATAGACTTTTTAAGTAAAGCAGACACTGTGTAAAAGTGGCATAGATTATTCTAGATGAGGCATGCCTCTTGAAAGCTCCTATTGTCTTCTGCATCTTGCCCATACTTGACTTTGGTTTTCTTTGATCTACTGGAAGTAGCTATATTTCCCCCTACAAATCAGTATTTTTCATTACTATTTGAAGACCCCAGGAGCTATTGTTTGGGTTAGTTAATTTCAGAAATCATTATTGTGGTGAAAGTCACAAGGATGATGAAAGCACTCTCCTACATCTGAGGAGGAAAGCTCAGCAATGAAAGTAGGATGCCTGTGGAACTTAGGTGTCTGGACCCAAAATTTTAATTAAGTTTCTCTGACTCAGCTCGTACCTTGATGGCTTCCAGGGAAGCTTTCAGGCAGCTGTAGTTCCTCTCCTGCATATGCCTTACTTAACTTTATTGTGTGCATCTCAGTGCCACTGTAGCTCCAAAGTTTCATTGGATCCAAACCCAAATATCCTTTCAGATGACTTTCCTGGACTTTAAGTCAGTAAGGCTTCCCTAAATACATGCTGACAGAACCAGGTGTCTTGATCTGGCTGCTGCTACTTCTATTCAGGACAAAGGACCAGGTGATGGCTGTGCCACCTTCTCATGTTGTAGCCTAGTCACTGAACCTTTTTACCAAGACAGTCCAGAGAGAACGCCTGTTCTGAGGTAAAGAGATTTGAACCTACATCTTCTGTCTCCAACATTAGGTTTTGTCAAATGAGAAGACTTTTCAAATTTCTTGTTTAATGAGAAGCAATTTAACTTTTTTTTTTATTAATTTAAAAATTATTTTGAGAGGATACTGGACACGATCTTGAAAGAGAAACCTATTCAGCATTGCTAAGCAGTTGGAAACCACATCTATTTCAGGAATTTTTGGAGCTGGAAATGAAACCCGGGAGAGTTTGCAAAAAAATTTTCTAGCATATAAGTCTGCCTTTTTCTCACTGTTCTTTAAGCATCCACTTCAGACTTCTGAAGCAAGGACTCTGAATTAATAAGATACTACAGCTATATAGGAAATATGAATTCTTATGCCTGCTCCTACTCAGTATTTCATTATCTACTTGCTGGATACAGTGCATAAATCACTAACGCTGCTGTTTCTCTGGTTGTGCTCTAAAAAGAGCAGTTCTTGCTTGTTTCTTTAATAGTTCCAGATTCTTACTTAAAGAAGGAAATTCTAGGCTGCACTTCTGAAAGACTAACCTCTCAAAGGTGGGCAAAGCTCACCAATGTATTTCCACCAACTCAGCATTTTACATCAGCTGTCCTGGTCAGCTGAGTGCCATTTGGGCAAGCCAGTTGCTTGTTACTGCACTCGGCTGCTTAGATCACCTAAAGACAGTGGAGGAGCCTGAACTGCAAGGCTCTGGAGCCTACTGCTATTGCCTGGCAGGTGGATGATTCTGCTAAAGACATCTTGCACTTGAGTTTTTTTCTAAGTCAAGGCTGTTGAATACATCCTTTGCACCACAGTTTCAGATTTAGCAGCTAAAACATAGGCTAGATGTGGTTTGGCTACTTGCCTTATAAAAAGTACTATTTCCTTGTCTAAATTTTTCCAACATCCAGTTGGACATACAAGGTGACATGTTTGGCTTTTTTGTACTATCCCTTTGTGTTTCACTAAATATAAAAAATGTAGTTACTTTGACATTTTCTCTGTGACGTTGAAGTATTAAAGATCCTGCTGTGCAGATAGCATTCAGCTATTTATATTTCTATATGAAGGTATTAGGAGTTCTCACCTGACCAGTGAGAGGTTTCATTAAGAATTTTTGGGAGCAGTATATTCATTAGTAATCTGGCTGTGAATTGTCATCCTCATTGCTAAAAAACTTCTGCTAAATATTGGATTACCTGAAGGCTGAAATATAAAGTAGGTAGCATTTGAGAAGGTATCAATCTTCACTGCGTCATTTATCTGTTTGTTGAGAAAGGATAAGAGTAAAGCAGTGAAGAGGTGGTTAAACAATGACATCAAAAGGGCAAAAGAAGAGATGTCCAGGGTACTTTTACTGTGTTAAAATCGTGTTACAAAAATTGGTCTTCAAAATCCTATAGATTAAGGATGTTACATAAAAATAAATCACATCAACTGTATCTAAGTGAAAGACATGTTTTTGTAAATTCCCTAATAGAATGTGACAAAGAATTCCTGACTCATGTAAAACTTTCTTGGAAATCATGGTAAGTTCTTTAATCAGGACAGATTTTTTTTTTTGTTTTTAATAAGCTATCCAGACCAAGTGAAATATTTTTCTAAATTAAATGGAAGGATTTATTGAATTCATTGAGGTTTAGGCTGGTTTGTATCATAATTCTTCAGAATACATTTTTCCAAAAATAATGCTATTTTTCAAAGCTGTCAAATACTTAAAAAAGATAAATTCGTAGTGTTCTGCAGGGGCAGCATATACCGAGGAAACTGAAATCTGTTTGAAAGCTAAAGCAAATATTTTGAGGAAAAATTAAGCCTTTAAAATCAGCATTTAAAAAAAGACTTGATTCTTCAATTGCTTTATATGCTGAACTCCGTGATTTCAGCAGAAGTTCCCAGAAAGAAAAACATCTGCTTGCTAAGACTAAATAGCTAATGATCAGAGTAACAGCTGGCTTTATAAAAGGGACCTAATATTACTGCAGGCAATTTGTCTTCTGGCTCCATCCCCAAACTGACCAACTGTGTTTGATCTATTTCTGGCCATTTAGAAAAGTAATTTAGTTCCAAGTGTATGCCAGTTATTTCTGTCAGTTCCTTTTGTAACTCTTATCCTGATAGGCATGTCTAAGTATGATAACTAACAAATTTGTCAGGCTAGAACTTCCTGCGAGTCCCAGGAGCCTTCTTCCAGCTTCTTGGAGCACTCCACTTAGATGTCTGTGACATGTCATGCCAAACGGTGCCAAGACTCACCACACAACCCATCCGTCTGTCATTTGCACAGAGTTTGGGGTGAGTCTTGTGTGGTCTGTGCCTACCTCTTTCTTTATAATCTTTGAGTTTTGGTCACTACCTTTGCATTTCATATATCTCGCAATGTTGCAGAAAAACTTACTTTATGTTGTTTTGTTGAGTTTTTCTAACACACCTTAGGTTTGTGTTAAAAAAACCCCTGTGTATCACTATAGATCCACAGATCACAATAGTTACATCTTGCCCATGTGCACAAATAAATCCTGGATGAACACCAAGGAGAAAAAGTTCCAGAAGATCTATTTCAGTTTTACGATAGCGCTAACACAAGCCCGAATGACTAGAAACTGGCAATGTGCAAATTTATACTGAAAATTCGAAGAAGGTTCCTAACCATTGCTACAGCAGAACTCGAAAAAGTCTTCCCAATGTTAATAGTAGGAGCAAAAAGCCAGCCTGTTTTTTGGGGTTTTTTTTTGTAATTGTATAGTACTATGTGTTTTTATAAGAGCCTGTGGCACCTGAAGCAGCAGAGAACCCTGTCAATGATCTAGGAGTTCCTGTCAGTGAGTAGCATGGCACAGTTTCAAACTGTGCTAAGTAAGAAAACTGAGCAGTGTGCACCTGGCTGTGCCAGCCAGCTGCCCACCAAAACAATGTAAACCAGTCATTCCTCATGAACTGGTACATTTGTAGCTGAGGTACTAAGGACTGAGTGCTCACTTAGCAGCTCAAGTACTGTTCAGCATTTCAAAATGCATACAGAAAAAGAAAGAAATATATAATTAGGAGACTATATATCATACATATAACATAAAGTCATGAGACTTAAAAATTTACATTTTGTGTTTGATTATTGTATTTTGAGGCTGTTGACCATTTGCTATTTTAAATAAGATTACTTGTACAAGTGCAAGGTAAGAAACCTCTTTTAAAGAAAAGTATTTGAAATTGCTCATGTGGTTGTATGGCTTCAGGGGCTAGTGGAAGAATTAAAATACTAGCCAATTGAAAATCTTAGACTAACTGGCAGTGTTCTCACTCTCTCACCTGGTACAACCATAGGAGATATCAATTCAACTTTGTAAGGGTTCTCCTTGATTGGTTTCTGCACCCCTTTTAAAGTGTAATTCTGACATACCTGATGCAAGTCTTTTTTCTTGTTTGTTCCTCCCCCTTTATTTAGGATGAAGAAAAAAGGATTTGTGTTTTGCTTGCTGCTTTATCTGTATGGTAAAAAATCAAGCAAACATAAATCAAAATGTATTAGAACTAACCAAACACTGGGTTAAAAAAGTATGTTCCTTACTTTGTATCTCTGTGAGTTTTATTTTCTGCACCATTGCCTAATCAATTTCAAAAGTTTATTTTTTGGTATGTCTTGATGAGAGACAGAAAAGATTTCTGTATTTAGAATATATATATGTATTTGACCAGAGGTCAAGACAGTATTACGTTCAACAGAATTAATTCAGGAATACTTAGACTAGAAATTATTCTTTTAATCCATTAGTGAACAATACATCCATGAAAAATTCCTGAGGATTATGCAAAGATATCCTTTAATCTGAGTATTTTTTCACTATTTTCTGGTTTGTGCTATCCACTGTAGGATTTGTAATGCGTGAATCAGTAGACAAAGTATTTTTCCATGTGGCAGTAGTCATCTCTGTCTGTATGGGAACTTCCAAACTTTTTGTGTGAGGTGATAAGACTGTGACACAAAATCTTCTAGAGTTGCCTGAGCAGTGGCCATACTCATGAGAAAGGAGGTTTAGATTAGATATTAGAAAAAGTTTCTTCACTGAAAGGGTGGTCAGGCGTTGAAACTGGCTGCCCAGGGTGGTGATGGAGTCGCTGTTCCTGGAAGCGTTTAAAAAAATGTGCGGAGGCGGCACTTGGGGATATGATAAAGTTGTGGTTGGACTCAATGAACTTAGAGGTCTTTTCCAACCTTAAAGATTTTATGATTCTATGGAAAATGATAACAGGAACAGATATGCCCTGTTGTTAGGACTATATGCACATCTTATATAATCTGATTAGCTTTTGCAACTATTTAAGTGTTTACTGTAGGAAAAGACATTCATCATAGTAAAACATATTGCAAGTGCAATTTAGAGCAGATTAAAAATATCCTTATTACCCTGCTGAATGGAAGAAGACACGTTCAGCTAAATCTAGTGAAGCTAATAAAGCAGTGATGCATAACAAATAGTTTCAGATTACATGCAGTCAAGTGAAACACAGGAAAATGTATATGAAGCAACCAGAAAATCTAGTCCTGCTTTTGGTGAATACGGTAAAATGAGTTAATCAGCTTTTTCTAATGTAATCTACGCATTCTATCACAATTGTAAAGAGTGCATTTGAACAAAACTGTAATACAGGTTTTCATGGTTTGCATCATTAGTTAAATAATTCCTTGGATGTGCAAGAGCTTTTTGAAATACATGTAACCCTGAAATCTGCAGTTCACTTGAAAGCAACAGGAAATTCAAGCTACTCAGAGTATGATTAAATCAGAGATTTCATCATCTTGCAGTGGAACTCAAAGTGCTGGGTATGCATAGACTGGGACTCACAGCAGCCAGCATGCCCTGTACTGGGACATGCAAGTTTGGTTGGTAAAATAAAGATCAGTGTAGGTAATAACCTGTGAAAAAATAACTAACCGGGACATGCCTCTCAGGGCCACATATTGGAAATAACTATGCTGAAACCTTGTTTAGATGGCTAGACTTGTGGAATTCAGAATTGTTGATCTTACTACCGCTAAACCAGCTATATGATGCTGATACTGGACACTTCCCATCATCATATAATAATACAGTATTTGCCAAAGAAACAGAAGATGGCAATCCTAAACCTTTCCCATGTACCGAAGTTTGAACCACAGCTGTGGAGGGCAGTATGATCCATAGTATGACAGAGCACAGCATTGGGGATGGGCAGCACTGCTGATCTGTACCAGACTGAAGACAGGAATTGTAGAAAATTTTGAAAGAGAAAACCTGTCCATGCCAATGGGTGGGGTAAGGTGGTTCAGTGCAGCATTTCCAAGTGCTAGAGTAGACTTTTGCCCGCTCCTCTTCACTGCACCCCTGCAACCCTGCTCCAGAGCAGCAGCTACCACTGTGTGTGAGCAGTGAATCCCGAGCAGCAAATCCCTGGTCTCTTCCTTCTGCTGTGGCTCCCTACCGTCTTCCCCCACTACACACCCACAATACTCTCACTCTGAGGCTGCAGCGGGGATCTCTCTACTGGGATGGACATAGATGTGCATTTAGCAGCCTGTACTGCTGGAAGGGTCACTATGTCTGCAATGGGCAGTGGGCAAGAAAATATGTTCTGTAGGCTGATTTAAAGCCTTGGGTCAGCAGTTGGACCATGCTGGGTTATGTCTGTCATAAAAGGAGTGATACATGGGATTCCAGTCCCTGTCATTTTGATTATTTCTGTCTTTTATCTAGCTGCTCTCCAATGTAAAAACCACCAAGATTTCTATTGTCTTTTGTAGTTTTGAAACCTGATGAAGAATGCTGCTGCATCTCCTGGTCAGGTCACTCTGGTGCTTATCTAAGTCTTCTGAGCATCACTGAATAGTCACCTGCTTACCCGGCACCCATGAAGTCTCTGCATCTTTCAATCTTGGACCAGTTGTTGATTTTGTTGTGTTGCAGAAAGTGAACCATTTAGATACAAAAGTGCATTGTAACTCTCCCAGAAAAGTGTGTAGCTGTATCATTAGTGTGTGTAAGAAATGTATGCATTTGCACTACCCATGTTGGAATAGCAGGAGGTTTTGTGCCATAGGCAGGTATGGCAACCGAATGAGCAACTGCTGCAGTGCCCGGGAAGAAAATACAGCATGTGCTCCTTTTTCTAGCAAATCAGATGCTTTGGATGGCATAGAGATAACGGGTGCATTTCCCCTGTGAGTCACTGAGCTTCCCTAAAGCCCTGTATCTCCAAGGCTTTCAGCTGAGGTGAAGCATACCACGCTGCTCCCAGTACAGTCAAAACCTTAAAGGCTTAGTCAAACCTATAATTAATTAATACTTGTGTAAGACTTAGAAGATATCTCACTAGCTGAGCACTAAGTCTGTTGCTAATGATTTTAAATCTACGAAGCAACTCCCTAAAACCCTTTGAAATTGGCAATTATAATGTTCTGTCTTACATGGGAAAGCTTTGATCATTCCAGGGCAGGAAATCAAGGCATGACTTAAACTGGAGAGATACAGTGACAGAACAGCAGCAAACTGTGAAATACAGTGGCATGGCAGAGAGCCAGAGGAAGATTTCTCTTGCTCCTTCCAAAACTCGATTTGAAGTCATTTCAGTATTTCTGCATTGCATAAATCACTGTGAAAGTCCTGGGAGGTCTGCGGTTGCATGTGCTTATAGTCTGAAGATAAAAATTAATTGAAGAATTTTTGCTTTTATGACCTCTTCTTCTTTCTTTTTTTTTTTTAATTCCTATGCAATTAGAAGGCTACACTCTCTGTCATAGCTCTAGAAGTGAACCTAATGAAAATCTGACTTTTTCTGTCACAGGTACTTAAATGTGATTAAAAAAAAAAAAGGATGTTAAAATATGTCTGAAAGCCTATTGTTTTCTGTTCAACGGTAGGAATACTTTGCAGAGAAACTAACTAGCTACAGTCTAGAAGCTTCATTTTTGCCATGATATTTTCTGAGAGCAAAACATGTGAAGCTATCTTCTGTACTTGACTAATGCTTATTGTGGGTTTAGCAATGGCATCCACCAAACTGTTTCCCTATCTTTTTCAGTTTTTCATGGGGTCATTAAAATTAAGAAGGTTCTTAGATATAAAGCAGTGTGGTATTTGCTTGTAAACGTTTTGCATTTCCTCAAATAACTTTCAGTTATTAATGTGTAGAAGAGAGAAAATAAAAACATTTTGAAGAAAATAAAAATGCATTCTTAAAAGACTCTGCTTTTAAGGATCTATGGATTTTTTTAAAGCCACTCTAATGCTGTCACCTGCATATAATATGCATCTGTTGGAGGCATCTTCAGAAACATTTTATTTACTTTTATTAATTGCATAATAAATTCTCCCTAGTGGCTGTTTGATTAAGTGAAAAATACTACAAGTTGTTTCTTGAAGGAGCAAATATTATTGTAAGAGTTTTATATCATAACAAAACACAGTTATGTCCAAGTAAAATGAGGGAGGAAGGTATCTCTCTCTAATTGTCCATAAACTTTCCACTGAGGGATTAAATGTTAGCACTATGCCTATTGATGCAGTACTAGTACACTTCAGAAATTTTACAAACATTTGGGAAATTTATAACTGGTTATTGGAAATACAGCCATTTAAAATGCACAATATATTTATTTCCTTGCATACACAGATTAATCCTTTAACTGGGCTTTTACATGTGTTGGATATTTAGACAACAATGAGATCTGAGGTTAAACTGACATGTGGAGATGCTGTATAATCAGGGAATTGCTACCATTTATTATTTATGTATTGACAACATTTAAGTGCATCTGTCAGTGACCAGGGTTTCATTGCATAAGGTACCAGATGAACACAGAGCAGGAAGATGACACCTGCTCTAAGGAATTTAGAAATAAAATAACATACAGAAAGAGAAGCTGATGAGACAGAGAAGATGGAAGCTACTGCTAAGAAAAAGTCATGTATTAGTATAAAAGCAGTTGAGTTGGTGAAGCAGCAATTTGTCATATCTTTTCTAGCTATTCCTTTGAGTACCAGTTTTCAAAGAGGTGTTGAAGGGGTCTGTCTCTGTTCTACATCTGTACAGTAGAGGTAGTAATACTTTAGTCAAGGGTATTTTGTGTGGACAAGAGCATGTTCACATTTCTGAAGCTCTTTCAACAGGAAGAAGGTTGGCTCCAAGTCACAGGTTACAGGGCAGTGTCCCACTGCAAGGAAGGTGTGCAGGGAGCCTTTGCAGCCTCTGAGGACCCAAGGCACATGTGTTTGCAGTCCCCTGGAGTCCCTGGTGCAGCCCCTTGCATGCTGTGTCAGCCCCAGGCAACACTTGGAGGTGAGGAGAAGCATTTACCTGGAGATCTACCGTATCCTGATGATTCAATAGGAAACTGAAAATCATGACACCTTGGAACTGAACCTGGCAGTATTGACTCAAGTATGTCATTGTACCTTCTTTGCTTGTTTGGCTTCTGCAAAGCTGAGATGATATACCCATTCTGACATGGGCTCAGGAACAAAAGTACTGCTTACATACCAGGGTGCAGACATAGTGCAGTGTGCACACGGGCATGTGAGCAGCCGCGGTGTGCTGCTTTGGGTGAAAAAGGCAGCCCTGTCAGCCTGTTCACAGCCTTCCTGATGGTGTATAACTTCACTTAGGGGAGACTGCATGTACACTTACACCTGAAAACATGAGTCAAAACAGCTCATCTGAACATTTCTCTTGTGGTGGAAATGTTCTCTTGTGGATCCTCTCTGACTATAATCCTAAATGGAGGTTCTCACCCTGTGTGACCCACTGGTACCCAGAAACTCTGGGCTGCAACAAGATCTCGAACCTCATGGTCCCTGAATGTCAGCATGGAGAAATGTGGCAATATCAGGTAGGCATTTGCTGCGTAAGACAAAGCTCTAACATCTCACAAAAGGAACAATTATGCTGAATAGGAATACCACTGATATTATTTTATCTAATTGCTGTAATTCAGTGTTCAGATGAAGTGTGGTAGTACAGTCATAACATATTGAAAAGTTAGGTTTTCCTCATGTGTAGCAGTCAGTAAAACTTGGGTCTATTTGTCATGTTTGATGAAAATAAAAATAACTATACTATTTATCCTGTGTCATTTTTCTTCATGTGTCATTCTTCGTGCTACAGAGGTAGCATGTGAGCACAGGTAAAGTGGTGGTGGCTGTTGGCAGCTATTTTCCATTAGCTGCCATCTCAGTTCCACAAGGTCTTGCAACACACGTATTCTAAGTGGTCCCTGGTGTTGAATGAATGGGTACAGCTTTTCTCTCTTATGCCCTTCATGGCTCACCCTGCATGCTTCAGAGTTTTCTTCCAGTTACCACACTGCAGTGTCCTGATACATTCTTGTCTGCAGTTCTGTCTTCAAGGAGGTGATGCTCTGTATCCATTCATTACTTGTACTTCAGAAGTAAATATTGACTTCTCAGTTGTGACCATAAGGGCAAGTACTGACATGGACAAAAGTTTTAAATTGCACAGATGAGCAGTGGATAAAAACCTACGTTTCTTTGTATTCTCTCTTTAAAAAACCAGCATATGTTAAAAAATGAATTAAAGGACCATTTCAGATTTCTGTTGTCTTCTGGTAAATTATAACATACGGGGGGAAAAACAGTAAGAAAAGTGGTGGGTCCTACTAAGAAGAGGAAGAAAAACTACTACTGGTAGTTTCCAGAGTCCTTAGTCTAGAATTCGTAGAAATCCCAGAGATACTGGACGGCTAAATGAAAGAAAAGAACAGGAAAAAAGAAAAAGGAAAAGGAAAGGGACAAATACAAAGGAGTGAAGAAGGAAGGGAGAAAGGAAGGAGTACATTTACAAATGAGACACATTTGGCACTTGTGCAGCTTCTGTTTCTCTCATGTTCTTTAATTCTGGTGCTGCTGCATTCTGCAACTACTCGTCATTTGTAACTACTAGAAAAGGAAAAGACTGGGGGAGTCAAATTACTCCTGCTGTGCCTTGTACAGGCATCACATCATCAAACCCAGAGTGAAGTGAAATGAAGTAAGTGAACACCAAGGTTTCAATCTTAGGTTTTTGTGACAACTCTTTTCCACATAGTGAGGAAGATGAAGAGGGTAATGCTACCAATTTCTTCTTCTTTAATGAATGCAGACGAGTGGAGGTTATTGCAGAACAATTTATGAGAACAATTTATGTTCATCACAACAGAGAAAAAACTTCAGAGCAAGAGCTGAGGAGTCTTCATTTGCTTCTAACAGGAATTGTTTATGTAACTTCCTTAGCATCATTGCCACAGTGATCTCTAGACATGTAGGTGTGTAATACTTCTCGCCAGTATATGATGAATGAATTATAGAAAGACACTTGACACTTGCAAGGAGAGATTAAGTGATGAAACAAGAGCAGTGATGGGTTTGGGGAAGGAAGAGACACCACCCACTGCCCACTTACCCACACTTCCACACTGCCTTGGCCTTTGAGGGTGACCTTCAACCTCTCCTCTCTTCTCCCTCCTGATAGGGAACCTTATGCACTCCCCTTCCCCTCCTTCTCTTTCTCAGCACCACATCTGGATGTGAACCAGATTCCCTTCAGAAAACCCTACTCTTCTGGAAGCATGAACAGTTCTTGTCTGACAGTAGGAGGGAGTACTGCAAAGCAGATTCTGTATAATTGTCACTCACTGCCTGTGGCAAGCATCCACATCTGAGATTATCATATACGTTCTATTTGTACAACATACAGTCTCAAAGCAGCTCAAGTTCTGTAGATTTGTTGGCAATATTACAAGTAAATCATTATAATAGTCGTTAAAAAGTGAGTGTTGACAGTGATATGCAGGCTGTAATGACCACTGTAACCTAAAAAACTCCAAGGAGCTTTATTGTTTTCAAAAGAGAAATGTGTGTTCTTAGGCTGAAAGGTAATTTGGTTGGAATAGTACATTTCATTTATAATGAATACATCAAAAACTAGTGCTGCCTCCTTGAACAATATGCAAGCCCAGGATTTGATGGTAAAACTCACTGCTCCGAAGCATGGCACACTACTGCCTCTATGCACAGAACTTAGGTGTGTTAGATTAAACAGGGACTGCTGGTTTTCACCAAGATGTACAGACTTTTGGTAGTAAGTCATTGTGAGGAAACATTTGAAGGGGAGTTAAAAACCTTGGACTTGAAAGGACTATGTTTTGAAGACTTCTAGTGTGCAACAGGGAACAAACAAGCTGGTGTGGCAGTAAGTTCTGTAAGTTCTTTTCAGGGAAATAATATTTAGAAATAAGTTTCAGCTAAATTTCACAATTATTTTAATTGAAGAAAACAACTCTAAATTCTTTTTGATGCAATAACTGTAATGAGTACTATTTTAAGAATCCACCCAAGGCTCTAGTCATGAAAGAACATGTGCTTGACTGGGTTGCATTCACTCTATAAAATAAAACTGATGTTCTACTTGCAGCTCTAAAGAGAAGATGTCCATTCTTTTTCCATCATGCCAGAATTCCACGATGGCTGTGATGAGTATCCTAGTTTTCTGTGGAAAAAAATCGAAAGAGAAACAAGTTGTAATTTACTATGGAAAAATAAAAACAAGTAAAGAAAGAAGTTAGCTGGAAAAAAGGCATACTAGTGCAAATCTTGATCAAAAAAAATTCTTCTGCTCAGTTCTGAAGTGTGTCCATAACATTTTTGGTGTACATCTCCTAGGCATTAAAATTTTCTGATGTGTATAGTACAACAAATAAGTTTCTAAGAGCAGGGTAATAGTACGGTGTTGTGGTTTAACCCCAGCGAGCACTAAGCCCCACACAGCTACTTGCTCACTCCCCAGTCAGCAGGATCATGGAGAGAATCAGAAGGATAAAAGTGAGAAAACTCATGGGTTTAGATAAAGATATTAATAAGGAAAGCAAAAGCCCCACACACAGGCAAGGCAAAACGAATTTTTCCTGCCCTTCCCATTGACAGGCAAATGTTCAGCCGTTCCCAAGAGAGCAGGGCTCCATCACACATAATAGTAACTTGGGAAAACAAATGCCATAACTCCAAACATTCCTTCCTTCTTCCTTCTTCCCTCCACTTTGTATTGATGTCATAGGATATGGAATATCCCTTTGAGCAGTTTGGATCACCTGCTCTGGCTGTGTCTCCTCCCAGCCTCCGTGGACCCCCAACTTCCTTTTACCAGCCTGGCAATACAAATAGCAGAAGAGGCTTTGGCTCTGTGCAAGCCCTGCCCAACAACAACAAAAACATCTCTGTATTATCAACCCTGTGTTCAGCACAAATCCAAAACACAGCCCCATAGCAGCCACTGTGGAGAAAATTAACTCTATCCCAGCCAAAACCAGGACACAGGGGAAGAACTAGTATCCAGGAGATTCTCCTGCATTTAAGTGACTCTCATACTCAGAAAGAAATTAGAAAAAAGTTAAATACCAATGCAAATGACCATATAGGAAATTAAATTTCAAGAAGAGGATTGATTCCAATTGCACATGATCATCTGCTTTCTTTGATGTAGAAAAATATCCAAAACATGGCCAAAAATGTGGAGTAGTGAGTTCTTGCATGAGAATAACCTATTCAGCATACACCAGTATAGCCTCTCAAGAACCATAAACATAAAAGTAGATATTAAGATACCAACAGAAGCAACAAAACCTTTTTTCCTACAGTTATATTCTTTCATTGACTTTCCTTTGAGTGCTAATATGGAGTTCATAAGAAACTAGACACATTTTAATGAACTAATAAAATTTAATCCTAACATAAATGTACTAGTCTATTGCCTATATAAGAGCAGTCAGCCCATTGTTTTGGCAATAAGCCAGGCACTGCTGGAGAAGTTAAAATGCAACCCCTTCATCACTGCTTGATTTAGCAATTAGTTGACATCAAACTAGGAAACATGCACTAGACAGAGAGTACAGAATGGGATTTCTCCATATTAATATTCTAAACTCTTTTATTCCATATCTATATAGTAGGCAGAATTAATACTGATAGCATTTTTTCTGTTTGCTAAAAAAAAAAAAATTCTAGTCATGTTAAAGTGTTATTTTGCAGTTACCTGGCGTTCAGCATAGATAAGATATTCCTTCACCCTTAATCTAATTATGACAAAATTAATAATGACAAGCCTTCAGAAAATAAGTGTGTGACAATTAATAAAAAAGTGGGTTAGATATGAGGGAGTTTGCTTTGCTGATGATGACAGGGCTCAACCTATAAATCACCAGTATAAGACGAGTATGCTGAGAAAAGACAACCATAAAGATAAAGGTAAACTACAAAATGTAAATGAGACCCTGGGGACTGGGAAGATAATGACGTAAATCAAATCTGAGATGTAGGCTGAGGCACAAATGTATAGGTGAAAAGCAGAGCTTCATTTGATACAAGAAAAAGGAAATGTTTGAGAAATGATCTGTGGCCTCAGAGAACAATTCATCTATCATTCAGCTAACTGCTGACAGCTTGCTTTCCCTGGGGAGTTAATTTGATGGCAACCGCCTGCCCTGAGCTGTCATTTTTATAGGAGCTGAGAAGCTTGTTCCTGTCCCAATCAGGCTTATTGCGCTCACCTGACACCCAGCATGCCCACAAATAGGTGTCTGTCACTCTGGGACAGAGAGAGCCACCAAGAGTGGACCAGAGAAATCAGTGTGGCCATTAAAGAAGTTCTTGGTCAGCTCCCAAGATGGCCCCAGGAACGGGATCTGAGTGCTTTGAGAACTGAGCCATCCGTCAGCCACTGTCAGCATTGGTTGGTCAGTGTCATCAGAGCCTGCCCTAGCAGCACATGAAAGTATGGGCCCCCTGCACTGGGCTGGCCTTTGTGAGTGAGTGTGTGGGAACAGGTTATATAGAGCAATTAAAACATTAGAAATCTGGAAATAGGTGTGTATGAAGTAAAAGTTGGCAGGAAGGTTAAAT
This sequence comes from Orthonyx spaldingii, assembly GCA_013397795.1. NCBI lineage: Eukaryota > Metazoa > Chordata > Aves > Passeriformes > Orthonychidae > Orthonyx > Orthonyx spaldingii. The sequence continues at coordinate 195,426 of VZTJ01002440.1, forward strand.
GGACAGCTTAAACTTTCAGGCTGTAAAATAAAGCAGAATGAAAAGGAAAAAATAGGGATGAAAGGAAGGAAAGAAGAAAGAAAATAAACTAGAAGACAGCAGAGTGAAGTTTGGGTCCTATTCTGAACTAATAAAGAACTTCTTCTAAAAGACTTTTGGGTTTTTTTCCAAAAGCTCTGGGGTGTTTTTTTGTACTATAAGCTTCACATGCATGCTATAGTTTTGATTCCCTTTTTTCTGGAAAGATAGATTAAACACTTGTGTCCTGTTTTAGAAAGGTGTGATGATTTTGTTTTGATCTTTAGCCCAGAGGTAAGTTTTACCAATGAAGAAATTGATCAGATACACCCTCTCTAGTCTTCTGCATGTTGGCCTCATTTATAAAAATCCATGATCCTATAAAAATCCATAGTGCTATAATCTCTTATGAAAGCCAAGATTCATTTACGTGAAATCTGGAATTTACAGTAGAAGACTAGACCATTCTTAGTTTTTTTCTTTCTAATATCAGCTGTGAGTAGGCTTTGATTGTTGCTGCCATGGACCCTTTCCCCTGTTGTGCCTCAGAGTACAAGAAAGGGGAGAGTTAATGCTGATCCATATATTCTAACCATTCACAGACCAAATATGTTCCTTTGGGATGAAGATTAGAACTTCTTTTCTGATGCAGGCTTTGATACAGTTATCTATTTCTTGTTGAATTCAATTACCTATAATACATGCCTCGTGAGAACTTTCAAAATGCACTGTTTACACAAGTTGTATGTAGCCAGCACACCCCCAGGAGATGTGCCTTACTTTTCTAAAGAGAGAATTTACTTCATGCTGCTTTCATATACCAGTCTCTTAGAGGGGGTGGGGGAAGTTTAATTTCTCATTTTCTTTTCTTATTTTGCTTTGGTATAGTTATGTAGAAGCCTGTGCTTTGGAAAGAGACAGTACTCTTCATCATGGATTATATATAACTTCAAATAATCAACATTTGGAGCTTGGAAAATTTGCATTTCCTGTAAATGAAATCATATATAATTTATATAATGCTTTTTCACAGAAAAGCTCTTTTCTTTTTATGGAAAGACTTACTTTGATGTAAGTCCCTTGAAGCTGATGATAAAACTGAAGTAACAAGTTAATGATATATTGTACCAGAGAATATTGTGTGAAGTATTGAATGCTGAATTACAGAAAGCTATGTGGATATATGAAATATACTTGTTATTAGTGATATGGTATTTATGGACAGAACCAAGTTTTTTCCAGTTTCTTCTTGCAACTATCATCTATTCTGTGCATGTTCTTGCACAACCATCACTTAGAAACTCAAGACTTATGTCTTTTTCAGATGAGTGTCAAGATATTCAGTTTTCTTCCAGATTCATTTTCTGAGTAGAACTTAAGGTACAACTTCAAGATTACCTTTGAAATCCCAGACAGAGGTTACTACATTACATACTCGCATGATTATTGATGTCAGTATAAGAATTCTAGAATTCTCTCACACATAGAATAAATGGTTGAACAATTTACTTGGAATAACCAATGCCTCTCACTAAAATCCCTGTTTTCCTTTAATATGAAATGTATTTTATTGTTCAGAAATCATTCCTAAACCCTGTATCAGGATGAGCAGATAGTTTAGAGCATAAGAGGTGCTGTGCTTTAAAGGAGAATAGGGTAAGAGAAAAAATTATTTTAGTTCATTTGTGGAAATTGTGTTCAAGGTATTTGAATTGAAGACATTTTATATAATGAATTTTTTGTACTCTCAGATCATACCTGAACTTAGTGATCTCATCAAAATCAGTGGCAACACTTGCTATTTCTTTAATGGAGGTACAGTTTCTTACGGAGAGGCTTGAGTGTGTAAGCGAGACAAGGAGCTTTACAATTAAAACTGTTACATGGTAGTCTGACTTAAAAGTAAATCAGGGCTTGTCAAAGAAAGTAGCAATTAACTCTGAACTTAGTAAAATTTCTGTCTTTAAATATAAAAGAGAGATCTCTTCAATGTGTAAGTATCTTCATGGGCTATAAAAAAATAGGCCCCAGATAAAGAAAAGCATTTCCTTTCATTAAACCCCGTGAGTACTGTTCGATGGAAAGGGCTTTACTATGAAAATATCAGTCAACTTAAAACCTCAGTGTGATTCTGTTAGGAAAGACCCCACAAATATGTATTTTGTTATTGAGAATTCCTTCACTTGTGCACAGCAGAGTCATGAAAGGTTTTGTAGAAGCAGAAGCTGATTTATAGGGGTTGGAAACCAGCAGAGGAAGGGTTTTGTGGAGGGAAGACATGATGTCAGTTAACCCTAGATGAACTCAGAGGTGTGAAAGACTGAAGATTAGATGACAGTAAACTCAGAAATATAAACTGAAGCATTTTGGATAGACTGTGCATTCCTCAGTGCCTTTGGAGTAAGAGATTGTTCAGGTAAGACACTGACCTTCATGCTGTAGCATACCCTTGACCAGAAGGTTAGTCCAACAGGATTAATCCAGATTCCTCATAAAGGTCTCATTTTCTCTTCAAGAGGCATGTGGTACCAGCAGGTGTATTGCTGCTTTTCAGAGGAAACATTTTGAAAAGGATTCATGGCATTTATGTGCACAATATCCTACAGTAGGAGCATTTTAATTTGGAAGTCTTGAATCTCCCAAGGCCTTTTTTTAAAAAATTAATTCCTAATAATGGTATACAAACAGAGTTACAGAAGATCCAGTAGCTGGGAGACCTTCTCCTGGCCTCTTGTCTTTCAAAGTCCTTAAATGCAAAATTGCAGTGGTGTCTTATAGGCCGAAACTGATTTCAGTGGTATGTTTTAAACAAAAAAACAAAAAAAAAAGGGTCTGAGGAGAACAGAAGTATCCTCCTTACGTGTGTAAGTCTAATTATGGCAAGGTCAGCAAAGCCAGATTGCATTGAGGACACCTTATTGGTCAAGTGAAAGTATTACATCTTCATTTTGGTTTATGTGTGACAGATGTACTGCTGTGACTTGCAGAGTAATTTTTTTGCATAAAAAGTTCACTATTATTGCATAGCAGAGTAGAATTTTTATTGTACATAGGATATTTCCAAACTGGTTTAATTTTGCTGCTACTTGGTCTAAGGTAGTTGGATAGTGATTATTTATTTTAAAAGATCATTTTACCTAAAATACCTAAAATATTTTTTCCTAGCTCTTTAACTAATTTGCTGGTTTTTACTCTAAACTGTATTTTAGGAGGAAAAAGTATGTATTGTTTGAAACTTTCATCACAATATTCATGTCAGTGAAATCTTGGCTGCCTGTTTTCTCTGCAGACTTATGTAAATTTTCAGGGACCTTGTGTGAATGGAAGGAGTCTGAATTTGTGTCCATGGTAATCTGTTCAATGTGTAGAGGAAGTTACAATGGCCTTAACACATGAAAAGGATCAGTTGTTTTCATGGAAAGCAGTCAAGACATGCTTTGAATTCAGATAGTCAACTTAATCAGAGCTGGACTTTGTTTTGTAAGGGTTTCTGTTTGAAAGAGCTGAATGCTGGTCACCTGCTACAATCAAAATACATCATTCATCTGCAAAGTGGCATAAAAATTTAACAGTTAGCTAAAGAATGGATACATTCCTGAAACAAAGGAAAAAAGGTCCTGCAGTTATTGACGATCTCTACTTGGACATGTAAAAGCACGAAAATGTCACAGTTATCCGGGCTCATTACCTGCCTTCAGCCGCGGGCATTGAGGGAATTCATACCATGCTTCTTTAGGACTGGGAATTCAGCAGCACTTGTCCTCACTGCCTTCCTGGGTGTGGTGGGTGTCCTGCCTGGGCAGGAGTGGCCAGCACGCCTGATAGGCAAGACACAGAGGGGTTTGAGCAAATGTGGGAATTCAGTCATATATCAGCCATCAGAGGATATAACAGGAATTCAAGTCTAGTCTTCTACCTCATCTTGATTTTCCTCAGGCAAAATGGTTTTGCTGGTATAGCTTACAGTCCTGGTAGGAATAAAGTGATTGAAACTATATTCCTCTTTTGTCTTTACTAAAAGAAATCATATATAACATTTGGGGGTTTTTTCCTGCATTTAAATGAAATTACAATACAAATATTAGGATAAGTATCATCAGGCAACCTATGTTTATTTGACTATTCAGCAGAGATTTAATTTAGAAGACTGAGTAATAATTGTCTCAGCTTCATCTGTTTCAGCTAGTGAAAGTAAAAGATCCTTCTGCTCCATGTCTTAATTAATCTACTGCAGAATATTTCCAGAGATTAATGGATTTGATCCAGATTTGTATTAGGGATGGCTTGCTTTCGATGATGAGATAGACGACAAGGTTAAAAATAATAAATACAATAATGTAAGGAAATAAACATTTCAGTGTCTATAATTCATGCAAGTTGGGGTATTTTTTCAGGATCAAGTGCTACTTGAATATTTTCCATGTTATCAATGTTAGCTAAATAACCCTAAATGCCCTATTGTTGCATGAAGCTGCATTTAGAGAGCATTGTAACTACATTTCTTGACCTTCCTTGAAAATGGCATTACCCAAGAGCTTTACAGGGGGAAGAGGCAGATCTTTCAATGCAGAGCTCTGAATTAAGACAGCAAGGACAGCTGGTACTTACCCCTAATCCAATTTAAGAGCTGTAAATTCCCAGAATTATTTTCATAAGAACTACTGTGCCTTGTGTGTGTCCACCAGTGGGCATGTTTGGGCATTAAAACTGTAACAGGACACATGGTAGCTGCTCTAGGCATAAGCGAGAGGACCATTGATGGACAATCACAGTGTACATAATAACAGCATAATCTCATCCAGGCAGAGGAAAAACAGTTAAGTACTATAATGGCCGGCATTTTTACTTTCTCCATGGGAGCAGACAGTAGGAGCAAGGATTTCCTTAAAAGTTGTAACAAAAGAGCATAGGCAAAAGTATACTGTTAGGGAATATATCCAATGTCTTTACAGGAGACTTAGGGATCAGTGGCCAGATCAGGCTGTTCTCTTGGTTCTCCATGTCAAACACAATTGGATAAAGCAGAATGTCTGGAAACTGTTCAAGGGAAAAAGCAATATTAATAATAGTAGTTGCTTAAATAATACTTTGTAGAGTAATTGGGTTTTGAGGATGAACTGTACAGTGAGGAATCACAGAAATGGCGCATTTGAAAATTCTATTGTCCACAACATAAAGGGTGTACTCTACAGTGTTGGTTAGGTCAAAATCTGCTCTACCCTATTCTCTTACAAGGGCAGTGAAAGACATATTGTCTAAAACCAGCATTTGCTCTTTGAACAAGGTGGATGTTGCAACACAAAAGTAAGCGTCACGTGATCCCAGTTCTATAAGGTAGCTGCAACTGATGGATCTGAGATTTTTCCATTTATTGGGTATATCACTTCACAGTCATTTTTTGCTTCCTTGATGGAATTTCAGAGACCTAAGGGGGACATCACTAAAGAACATCTAGGGACACACTTCTTTGAATTGAAGCAAGGGAAGAGTCAGTCATATCACTTTCTCCAGCCAACTTCTCAAAGTTAATTTTGATGTTTACCTGGATATAAAAGTAGGTTGTCTATCACAGAACAGTAAGTGATATTTATTTTAAGTTTAAATAGTACTTGCATTTCATCTAGCGAAAATGCTGCCACTGTCTCAAACACTATGGATTGTTCATGTGTGGTATGCAAATAGTAGGAATAGCCATGTTGGGTTGTCCCTGAATGCAGTATTGTGTGACAGAGGCCAGTGCAGATGTTTCAGAAGAACTGATATGAAATCATACAGTAGGTAGAAGTGAAATACTGCCCAATCTTTTCTCATATTTCTCATCTATTCCAGGTACCTTTAAAAATTTATTATGATAAGACCAAGTATTCCTGATGTCCTTATAGTTATTTCAGTCGTCATTTAGCTGTTATCCTGAGCAGTTTCTTGCAGTGATAATTGCCTAGACAGATGTGAATGAAGTGAATCCTTTCACTGCTTTTCTTACTTTCAGCCTCCTCATTAATGCCCCCGGGTGTTCTTGTTCTTCCAAAGAGATGGGAACAAAAGTTCCCAGTCTTCATCTTAGCAACGTTCATTATTCTTTATATTTGTTTTCTTTCCAAAACAAGCATTCTTAACTTTTTCCATCTCGTTTATCTAGAACTTCTCCATGGCCACTTTCATCAGTGTTCCCTCTCATCCATGTTATTGTGCTTAATTGTTTTAAAGAAAGCAAGTTCAGTACAGAGTGCAGTTTTTCAGATGAAGCCACACTGATGTTTTTTTTTAAGGGGCAATAATATTTTTTCTTCACCATTTCTCAAATGTTACCAAATTTCTGCTTGTGCTCCAGCTATACACTGAATTAAGAACTTGATTTTGCTGTCCAGGGATGCCCGAGTCTATTCTATCAGCTGATAAAGTTAATTGAAAACCCAACAAAGTAAAAGCAGAAGTTTTTTCAGTGCCTTTTTTTCAATTACATTTTCCTGCTATGTCTGTCAAAGCTAATCATCACTTGGCATTGTTACACGTTTACCTTGCCTGTTACAGCTTGTTGAACTTCGTGAAATGATAGTCTTACCCAATATGATTAAGTGAAACCTCAGAGCTTCACAACATTTTGCCATATCCTCTTGGATCCCATAACCATTTCCCTTTCTGGAAAATTAGTAGACATTTTGAAGAAATGTTGCATTGCTATTTAAACTGGAAACATTTTTATTTTGCGGAACTTTTTAAAAACTTGTGCATTTTAATTACTAAAAGTAGGTGTCAGTATATGGTTTTGCCACCCTTGCTGCCCTTGAATGTCAATTCGAATTATGGTGCCGTCATCACTCTTTAATGACTCATCTGCTGTTCACTGGGTGACCTGTCTGCTGTGCATATTAGAAGACAGGCCTTGACTTGTTTGTGTTCAGGAGGTACTTTTCAGATTTGCACCAGCAGTGTTACTCTAAGCTTTGTCCTGTTGGGCCGTTTGCCTATTTTACACGTGGCCATTGAAGTCATACTGGTTTGTTACATTGTGCTGGTTATTTCATCCTGGTCCCCTTAGGAATTCAATTTGCTTTTCTTTGCTAGCCTTTGTGACATAGCCACATATATACATATTTATATATAAAATATATGTTCATATTTTTATATATTATATATATGTATATAGTATATCTATTATTAGGGCTCAGACTTGTTCCTGTAAAGTCAGCTGCATGTTCCTCTCCTCTCAGCTGTTTTATTTTCCCCAAGGCAGTCTCCAGTACCTAGAAGTTTAAACCGTCCTTGCTCGCTCAGTAAGTTTTAGCAATCTGTTAATTTTGTCTGTTTGGGCCTGTACCCTTAAATTGAAGCATTTATAAGAAAACAGGCAGTGAGAGAGCTTCTTCTAAGACTATATGTAAACTTCCAGGCCGTTCCCTATTCATAATTCTGCATTACTAGGCGTGATACGTAAGTCAGGCTTTCTCCCTAGCACAATGGCAGAAGTGTCTAAATGGCTCTAGGACAAAGCGCCCTAATTATGTGCCCAACGAGTATTCACAGAAGACACTCTGAATCCAACCTATTGAAGATTTTCCCTGTACCATAAAACCTATATATAAATATTCATAAGAGAGAGGGGGACAGGCAGACATGCTTCACAAGCTGCTAATTAATGCCTTTACCCACGGTTTTATTGCTCTATACCTAAACCAAGGACAGGCTGTGTTTATCAAAGACTTTGAGGATCTGGGGAGCCTGCAGTGGGAGTTCAGTGTTAAAATCCCCCTCTGGTACTAATTCTTCATCACTGAAGAGCCAAAACCTCTTAGTTCTGTTGGAAGTTAAGATCTGAACTAGCAAAGAGTTTAGGCAGGTGAATTCCCAATGTGGGAATGACTTTATCAGTCCTGGTGTAAATTCACAAGCCACTTTAGTGCATTGAAACCTAAGTACAACATGCAAGCATACTCATGCTACTAACTTACTATACCTTTTCAGATAATGTTTTCCTGATTCTGGTTGCTATTAATTAATGGAGCAATTAATTAATTTATAAAAATAATTCAGTCCTGGTCCATGAGTCATTGCATGTTTTTCAAGTTAGGTACATTGTGTTAATTTCTTCACGTTTCAGTGTTTCGTTTGTAATACAAATTTGCCTATGAATCACAGTGACATTCCCATTCGTTTCAAAGATTTAATTTCTCACTATTAGAAAGTCACAGTCAATTTGCAGTTGGTCATTGAGTGTTGACAGCTTGCTGCCACAAGTATGAACTCTCAGTTTTGTTGAACTCACAGGAGCCTAGGAGGAGTGCTGCAATAGGATTCTCAGGATTCTTAGTTCAAACTGTGTTACACACTCAGTGTAGGATTGCAAGTAACAAGAGGTCAGAACCTCCATTTTGTGGTTCAGTGCACAAATTAAGGCTTTTCATGGAGTGCCACCACCACCTGAGACCTGTGAAAATGCTTTTTACTGCCTTAACGAAAGATTGGATTATATGGGGAAATGGTTACTGCGGGAAGATGGAATTTCATGTTTACAGTGATTTTGCAAACCACGCTTCTTTCATCTTATGGGGCTATTATTTCCACATTTTGGGTCAAATATTGCTTAACTCAGTTTATGTCTCTTGACGGAATTCAACAGGCATTAGAATGAAAGAATATGAACTACTAAAATAATGTTGTGTGTTTGTTTTTCTAAAATCACAAGTCTGCATTGTCTGCTATTACTATTAGGTAAAATGTGCATAAATTAGACATTAGGAGGATGGGTAGGTGATGGTTGTATGCCACTGTATAGTGTTTTTGTGTTCTGTCTGCATTCACGTGGCCCTTACATAGATTCCTGGTAAGATTTACCATCCCACTCCACAATGAAGAGCATATTGATTAAGCACAAATGAGCAAGATACGTGACTATTTAGATCATGCAAAATATCTGATCAAAACATTTCACTCTCTACTTCCAAATATTATTAGTATCTGAATTCCAAAACTGTCTTTGAAGTTGCAGTTTGGTGGGTGTTTGGTACAGGACTAGGATGAGATGCCTGTTTCCCTCATGGTACTCTCTTGGGCATGCATAAATCATGAGACAGATTTTGACCCTTAAAATATATAAAATGGTAGCTACCGTGTAGATAACAAGTTACTGAAGAGAATTAAAAATAAAGCCAAGAAAAGAAATGTGAAGAAAATAGATTTTAAATTGGTCTGACCTTATTTTATTTTATATCCCCCCCCCCTTTTTTTTAATTAAATCTGTATCAGAAAAAAATCAAGTGTCAATATTGCTGTAGTTAGCTAAAATAAACAGTCATATCCAGGAGCAATCATACAATCAGTACACCATGTTTTCAACAGTCTGTGAAAGTAAAAATATTGTTCTGGAGAATGATACACCTTATTTGTGTAAGTTTGATGAAGTAAGGGATCAGATACTGAGCCATTTGCCTTTTAAAACACCAGGAAAATATGCTGGTCAGCAAAAGTCTAGTGTGAGCTCTAAGTGCCTGGATTGTATGAAAATACAGCAGTGGTGTGGAACTCTACCTACATGGGGCAGGAGTTGGCAAAACACAGAGGAATGCCCAGACCATCCTCTGGAACTTCAAGCCATCCCCCTTTTTGTGGTACTCTTATTTTTATGTGACTTTCTGGAGCAATAATAAGAAGATAAAACAATGTCATTTAATCTGTCCATATCGACTTCTAAATTTTTGAAATGAACTTCTGAATAGCTGAAGTGAAATGATAAAATGGCATCCCACCAAAAGCAGTGTTTATACTAATTAAACTTGGGACTGTGTGTCCTTGGTAGCTGTAAGATCTGGACAAGGATTGTGGGAACCTCAGCTCCATCAAACAGCACCCAGACCCTCACCAAACAGTCAGCCCCTTCCAACTGCCACCATCTCTGAGCAAAGCTCAGAGATCTGTGAAAAATTCTCGCAGAGTGCACTAAATTTATTTTTTTTTTCTGATCTATGTGAGATATACTTCTTTTTCCAGTGAAGTCCTGGTTTAGGTTGTGCCGTATAGGGTAAATTCAATATACATTTCAAATACGTTGTGGTGAGATCTCACTTAGAGATTGTACTTAGACTGTACTTAGTCAACAGGTATGGTTCAGCCTATTCAACAGTGAGTTTCCAAAGGCTTTTGTAATTTTATACAGCAGGAGTGAGACTGAAAAGTGACACTTAGGCAAAAGACAGACACCCGAGTCCAGAGTTACCCAAGTCCTGAAAATGCTGAGAAATAGATGTTTGATTTCACTTCTTTTCCTGAAAGTCTCCTGAATGCTTAAAGTTCTGCTTTAGAGTTTGCTGACAATTTCTTAGTCTGGATAGCATGGAGCAGCCTGGAGTTTATTTCATATCTAACACATTTCTAATTTAAAAAGTTAATGATCTTTCAGGCATCCTTTAAAAATTAAACATTATCAGAATAGGTTAAAAGAAGCATTTGTAGTGTTAAGCTCCATGTAAGCTATTACTGACACTAATTCTCCTTTTCACTGCATCCTACTGACTTGAAGACTCTGTGAACATCAGGAGACAAGTTCTTCTTCCTCTGACTGGGGAGAGGTGAATCTAGGGGGAAATTGCTTCTTAAGAGCACCCAAAAGGCAAGTAGAAGGGATTTGCAGAGGCAGAGGGAAGATACTGCCCTGTGCACATGGTGAAGGGAACAGAGGACCCTGTAGGTTAAAAGGCAGCATAGATTTTGGTTCCTCACCTCAATGTGTTGTTAAATACAGGATTATGAATGAATCTTAACGTAATTGCATTATTCTGATTATTTTCTCTGTGATCTCCCTTATGCCACTATATTAATAATTCTGCTGCATTCTAGCAAAAAAAGCAAATTATTAAAAAATCATAACATAAACCCATAAATTGTGTGTCTTTGTTTTGACTTGGGTTTCTGTTTGTAGTATGCCAGTATTTGTCACATTTTTCTCTGTTGTCTCTATCAATCATGAGACACTGTTTTCTTTTACAAATTATGTGTTTCTGTGATGAGTTGCAATAAGGAAATGGCTAAAGGAAGAGAGTAAACATGAGATTTAAAACGTGATGTTATCATAAGGAAGAGCCATATGTGTGTGTATGTATTTATATACCCCTTTTTGACAAATCCTTATAGATAAGCATTTATCTGGACATACTGATGGACATATATAGTATAACTGTTAGGATTTGTCAAAAAATGTCAGGTTGTATATTTGTTTACGTGTTTTTGTTTTATTTTCATTATGTTCATATATTTGTTATGAAATAGAGACAGGTATTTTTAGAGATAGGCAGTTGCTACTGTGTTTTCATGATGAGCTTTGGAATTTTTCAGTCCTGATGTTGTGGGGTGTAGTTTCCTCAAGGGACAAGAATGATGTTCATATTTTTTTATACAAGGTATGTGGCATAACCACTAGACTTATTTGAATACTTATAAGAAAATCATCCAGGACAACCTCTCTCTTCCCCATAGTTATTGAAAAATAATTTCATTGAGACTGTAATATGGCTGGAGGGATAATGGTTGAGTAGAATTTGCAATTCCAGCATCAAATAAATGGGAAAGGAAAATATATAATAATTAAAGACTTCCTCTTGTAAGGAATATCTTTCTCTTAGTACCCTCTCCACCAACATCTTCAAAGGATCCAGTCTAAGGCTGCTCATTCAGGTCCCAAAGGTGATTTTAGCTATTGAAATATTTTGCAAAAGACAAAGTTTCTAACAGTTTGACATCATAGTTCCTACTGTGCTAAAAAAGCATTTATTTCAGTAAATGGTCCTTTGAGGTGACTTGCATAAGGTTTACTCTCAAGAGTTTTAGACAAATATTGCCAAAGATTTAGAGCTTTACTGGTTGGTAGCTGCTAATATTAACAGGCAGAGAGGCATTGAAGAAATGCAGTAATATGAAAAAAGAACTTTTCAAAACCCAGTTAAATGTGAACTCTGGCATTTTGGATATAGGGGTTAAATTTGTTTTATTTTTCATTGCACTTTTATCACAATATTTCTTGTTTGCCAGAAAGGGAATTGTGAATGTTTTTACACTTAGGTGTGAAATATAAGAAGCAAAGCACATATTCTTCATTCCTAATTATTTATTACAGTACTTGACACATGATTTTGCTAGAAATCGGGATCATTTAAGTTATTGGAATACCTAGAACATTGACGAGGATTATGTGAATAAAATTAAGTTACCTTTACTATTTATGTTTAAACAAAGTTCAGTTGTTTTTATCTCTTTCTTACTTCTTTGGTACTGCTATAAGAGAAATAAATTAATTTTGAAATCAAATGCCTGTAGCTTCCCTGACTTGATTCAATTCTTATTTTTTCATTTCTGGTGTGGATTTACTTTTTATTTGTATGCTTCCATGAATTTACATGTGTTACATTAAAAGATTCTCTGGGTATGGGGAAAAGAATCTGGGTAGCAGCAGAGTTATAGAAAAGTGTGTCTTAGGAATCACTCTTTAGTACCTGCTTTGTTTGAATATCAGTTCAAATTTCTGACATAAACACCACTTTGCCTCAGTTCATACATGGGACAATGGTGTAACATTTTTGGGGGAATTACAGTCCTCTTAAGTCCCTCCTGGTTTTAGCTTTGGACACATTTTTAGGTGCTTCAGCAGCCATCTAATCCTGTAGTTTTGCAAGGCTATCTTGTTCTGTAGGTCCTTAAATTATTGATAAATCTATGTATTTAGCCCAAGGGCTTCACAGGCACTTAATTTCATTCACCTGTGCCAGTTCAAAGATTAAACACTGGTAAGCACCACTCTCCCATCTAAAATCTGTCCTGTTACCTTGGTTTCAGTGAGCAGACACTTGAATGCTGCATTGGTGACCAGAGAAGCCTTAAAGTTTGCTATAAGTAATTCTGTGTGGGAGGCTGGACTCTGTCAGACCATTTAGGTGTACAAGATCCCAAGTGGAAGGAGACATCTGACATTTCCTACTACTTTGCCTGTAGTCACAGTGGAGGTGGCAGCCCGTAATTTAACCACATTGAATCATACCCTGCAGTATCCCTCCCAGTTACCATTGGCTGCTTAGGAGTTTCAGGGCCCCTCTAAACCTCATAATGTAAAATTCTAGAGGAGTAGAACCTAAATTGGTCAAACTGGAGTCCTTGTTACATTTGCACACAGAAATGCACTGGAAAATTGTGATTAAATGTGATTTATATACCTTAGCTGATTCCATAGGTATTATATTGTTAATTCGTGGCACTATTCACTGTAAAGTTGTGACAGGTGAAGTAAGCAGTGTGCCTGTGAATAACCTGATGGTTAATAATAGCTACTTTTAAATAAAAAGAATTAAAAGAGTCAATCTTTTTCTTCTACTTTTTCTTCTATATTTTTTTTAAATTTAAACACAATTTGTGTCAGTAAATAAACACAACGAAGGCCAAATTGTAATTTTATTTTGGCTTTATATTTAGTGCAGGAAAGGTCTCACTTGTCAATCTGTATTGGAATGAGCAGCCTACACTCAAGCGTGATGGAGGGGACTGACTCTCTTTATATGTACTCGATCATGTACCAAAGCCTGAAATAAGCCTACACAGAAGAAATTGTGCGTAAAAAAAGATTTTTAAATTTCATTAAGGGTGTGAGAGTTCTCAGACAGGTCTTGACAGAAGACTTAGACACTTCAACGTTCAGGGAGAAAGAATATATGAAATTGTAGAGGTGGGTTATTAAAGTATATTTTGTGTTTTTAAGAATTTTACAGACAGCATTACATAATTCAATACATTCATAAGAGAGAGAGATTATTTAAGCAAATGTAGATCATTCTATTAAAAAGATTTATAGTTAGCTACTGTCTTTTAAAACTTCAAGACTGTTAGCAGGTTGTGCTCTGTTTCATTTCCTCTGTCATGATATTCAAGAGTTATTTCAGTTGAGGCAATGAAGTTACACCATCATAAGATCGATGAAAGATATAGAAGTGGATGATGTGACCTTCCTGTCAATGAAAGAGACTAAAATAAGGAAATTAAAATTGTTGAAGAAGCAATCCATTTACCATCAGATGTGATTTTGTACAGTTTTAGCTCTGTTTAACATTCTCAGAAGCAGAACCTCTATAATGAAACTCTATCTGATCTCTTTAACTGTATTCTTTTCATATTTGACAAGCACTGACCATCTATTTTGTTAATTATGTGTAGCTTCTCTTTTTAAAATGTATTATTATGATATTTTTGCAGTTTGTCTTCCTCTCTTTGACTTCTTTGCAGCAATTTTATCTGGTGTCACACTTCTTAGCCACTAGCCATGCACAGATTCTCTTTCAACTACCATGTATAAGCATTGCTATTACCATACCATTTCAGTTTGTTCTGCAATTCCTAATTCTTCTCCAGTGAAGACGCGTGTATCTTAATCTACAAATAAGCCACTTGCCTGATAACCTGTCTCTGACAAGAACCAATGCCAACTGACAAGGATTAAAAGAGGGCAAATTTGCAATAGAATTTCCCAGTATAATCCTCCCAATTTCATCAATGAACTTAGTGAGCCAAAAGTGGTCTCACTGTGTTTGAGAAGTGTTTGTGGATTTCTCCTTTACAGATTTTAAAATCATTTCCAAACCTGTGTAATCCTCTGATAGTCATAGCTTCCCGCTTCTGTAGTCAGTAATACCAGTGTACATAGCTGAGCTCTCATGAGACACAATTTGCTTGAAACAAGAGCTTCTGTATTTCTCAAAGAGAGAATTATCACATTTTTCAGTGACTGCTCATGCTTGCTGGTATTCCAAGAGTTCTTATGCATTTCCTTGACCTAAGAACCATGCATTGAATCTTCCCCATGTAAATTGGAATTTTAATACCAACAAAGCCTTTATCTCCATGGCTGTACTACACTGCCATTATCCACTTATACCAGATGAATGCTTATGACTTCAGAGTCTATCATCTTTGCTCTCAAATTAGATTTTAGGAGGAAAATACTGAATGGAGCATGTATCCCAGGACCAAATCATGTTTGTAGTCTAAATGCATGGTTGATAATGTCTACCCATACTGTACATGCAGAACATCAGTGTCCCATTTGTAGATCTCACTAACGCTGACGTTGCTTAATGTGTCCCAGTTCCCATAAATAAGTCATTCTGGTGTCAGAATCTCATAATGCCAGCTCCAATGCAGGTGCAACTCACAAGTTCAGGCTGAGTGGAAGTAAAACCACAGGGAGGTTGTCCCTATTTCCTCTTGAGTCTGGCAGCTGGTGTATCTTGACACTGCTGTGGCAGAAAGGACATAAAGAGTTGATAAAATTACAGCATCCTGGTATAAATCTACATCCCAGATTATGCCTGAGCTTGTATGCTTTGTAGCAAAGCAGCACGTTTAGTGCAGCATCCCCAGTCTCTTGAGCACTGTCCTTAGGAAGCCCATTTTACCAAGGTTTAGGAAAGGTATCTGGTGAATACTTGGGGCTTTTTGCCTCAGCATCTCTGAGATGAATTTCCCCAACAGAATTCAGAAGTTTAAGGTCCCATTTCTTCTTCTCTGACTCATTTTTCTGGCATGGAGTGTCAAATCAAGAGGATCTTCCTCATAGACAGTTGTTTCTGTTAATCATTAAAGCTCTTAATTTTTTCACCTTTAGATATGCATAAACACTTATTGAGGATTAGAATGTTTCATTCACAGCACTCAATCAAAAGCAACTAAACCGAGGCCAGTAAGTACAAAAGAAATATCAGACTCATGTCAGAAAGAAGAAAATCTGGTTATTTATACTTTTTAAACAGGAAAAAGTATCTGCAAGATCTTATTACTCCTAGCACTATGCTTTAACCAGAGATCATGTTCTCTCTTTGCCCTTGTGACTGAACATGAGACAGGGTCAGTCACAAATCAGTCGGTCCTGCTACCCATGAATAGCAGGGGAGCATTTGCCACCATTATTTCTGATTTCATGGGCCTTGGGCACTGGGGCAGAATGTTTCGACAGAATATAAAAAGAAGCAAGTCTTACAGCCTCAGACAGAAACATTTGACTTTGAAGGAGCATAGTAAAAGGGAGGGAGCGGGGGGGGAAAGCATTTAATGATATCTTGCATGTCTCCTTAATTGGCATAGAAGGATAACCATAAAACTGTTTAAAACATGATCCCAAAACCAAACTACCCTGTTGTGCGAATAAATCAACAATTTATGGAAACATGGTGAACTGCTTTCTGGAAACAAAAAAGAATGTTTAGTATTTTTTGCTTCATAAAGCAGTACCTCATCCGATAAAACTCAAACTATTTTAGGCACTATCTAGAGACGTCAGTCAGTGTCACAGGAGTCATGCAGGCTGTCAAGCTGATCAAGCTCAATCAGTATCATAGAGTTTCGTATAAAGCCACAAACCTGGCATCAGTTTTGCTTTTTTTTTTGTGAAGATATTCCCATCTTCATTTAAATTAAATGCAAGGAATTTAAAGACAATATTTAAACAGAAGTACCTGCTGTCATATATCATCAACAAAAGAGATGTGAATTTGTTAACTTTAAATAAAATAAAATTAAAAATTAAAATAATTTCCTTCTAGCTGGTCTCTACACTGTTAGCTGTTTAACACTGACAGTTTACACAGCAATAGAATGCATGGTTGTGTTTCCGAGGGCAATTTACACCAGCAGCTGAAAGGAACAATTGCTGCATGGCTCATCCTCACACTCACATAGAACTTTGCTCTTCCACCCATGCTAGCTATGAATCTTCAGTCATTTCCCAGATGAAATTTGCTTTTCTTCTCCAGTTTTGCCATATACTTAAAGTGTAAAGAGACAAGACCAAAACCACTGAGAGTGCCTGCAGATACAAGAAGGTTCATGGCTATGAGTGTGCTGTGGATGAGCTGTGGGCACACAGCTGGCAAATAACAGAGGAGAGAAGGTGTATCAATTCCTGACATCTCCTGAAATCTTTAAAGTCTTTCTGTAAGATTTACTGGGTCTATAAGTGTGTAATGCACCAAACAAAGTGAACCTTGCCCTTTTTTTCTCTTTTTAATTGTAACTATCACCCTTTGTTCATCAGAACTCCTTTTGAAATTTAAAAAGTAATGGGGAGCTCTTATGCCCAGCCCCTGCTTAGTTTGCGTGTGACTGCTCAACTGATTCTGGGAAGTAACAATTAGGAGGACAATGGATAAAGGAGGAAACTGAAGACATCAAATAACAGCTGTGAATCACAACTTACACAGCTTTCTTTTCCATAATTAATTGAAGGAGCAGGCACAATGCACATTGACTTGGAAACGTGGTCCAAAGACAAGATTGGTGTGTGTAAATCCTTTTCCACTGCCCTTACTTACCTGTGAGGTTTGATCTTAGTCATGAGTGAATGTTGTGAATTGTTACAAGGGATAGTTCGAATTTTTTTAGCAGGGGAGGAGAAGGAGAAGAGAAAAATATTGAAGGGCAATCACATCACATGGAGGAGGCAGACATCTGGTGAAGTTAATAAAACATGATAGGTAGCAGAAAGTCACTGTAAGACACACAAACGTGTAAACTTGCAAACAGCAATTATGATTTAACATCCTGTAATCAGTACCACATTTCTGCATGAAAGAAAAAGAAATGGATGTTAGGAAACTGTTTCATTAAATTATTTATTGCAGAGTATGAGCAGAATTCTATGGCATTGTCTCAGGGAAGAAATCTGTATGAGTGCTCAACATGCTTGAGGGCAAATATTTCTTAAATAAGTTGTATTTCTCTAGAACAGTAATGAGGTTAGTTAACATTATGGCTCTTGAAATGACAGTCTCAAAATACCTGTATCTGCAATTTACATATTTTAGTAATTATTAGGGGGCACACTCATCTATTTGCCCATATCACTGTGTTACTAGAACTGCCCTAGAACTGGCATAAAAAGAATAATGGTGAAGGTTATTCGGTACTCATAGTAAGTCAATGAGCATTTATACAGTTAGATATTCTCTCTAGAAAAATACAACATAATTTAAAAGTGACTAGTATCTAACCTTCTCTCTCCATCAAATTTATGGACATTCAAATAATCTCACATACTTTAGCTATAACTGTGCCCATGATAGAACACAATGAAATTATATTTTAGAATCTTTTATTAGAATAATAAATAGAATATTATTATATCATTTATCTTGTATCACTAATACCAAGGTAGAGAAAACATGGAAAGTCGTGACCACACTGAAGCAAAAGTTTAACTCTCATTGACATCCTACTCATCTAGAATGGTTCTTTCTAAAGGACATCACAAAAGAGATTTCTTCATGGGAGAGTGGTATTAATTTTAAAAGAGGAAGAAGGGTAGTGATGAGAGAGGAAGGAGGGAAAGGAAGGGAAGGAGGGAGGAAGGACTGGAAAGCTTCTGTTTGCTTTGCTTGTGCCCTTAATATGCTACAATGTTAATGATATTTATATTCAGTTTAACCAATACTTATCATTTGAGGTCCAAGATAAGGACAAAGTAAATTATTCTTCAGTTATTAAAACAGTGATTACCTTGTCGGAGGGGGATGTGTCATCAACACTTCAAGGTCCTGTTAGGCTTCTGGTTTTAATATTGTAAATTCATTACTGTTTTGCAGATTTGGTGTACGGGTACTATAGACAACAACGGAAACTGGTTGAAGAGATTGATTGGTCATATACAGGTAAGCAAAACTGTCTATTGAATAACTTATTTCACTTTGATATTTTCATGTTCATTGTTACAATTTTAAGAGCCTCATGTGTTTGTATTCCACTTGCCATATGCCTAAACAATTGCTAAGATGTAGGAAATGGAATCTGAAAAATACAGGAACTTTACAATAGGAGAGTATTTTTCATCTATTTAGATTAGTATTTTAATCTACTTAGTGACAGATTACATCTATTACTTTTGGAAAGAGAATGTCCTCATCCTCAAAACCTCAACCTGAGACCTGGCTTATCTGATAAAGGCTGGGCCAATAAATTGTTAGGTCCTCATTTTTCATCTGAACATTACTGTTCTAGCAAATCTGAAAAGCAGACAGAAAGACTGAAACAAGGCACAGCACATTACAGGGGAAAGAACCTATCCGTATACTGCATATGAACTTCTACCCTGTGCACTTGAGCATCCTTTCAAAGTCCCACCCTGACTCTCCTAAAAATTCCGTCACTTTGTCTCTCTCATTTGCATGAGTAAGAAAGAGATACCCTGAAATTCTGCATGACTGTTGCCTCATTAAAGAAGAGCAATGGAAAATTCACAATTAGCCTCTTACATTCTTATGAATAAGTCAAGTACTTCCAGTAATACTGAAAAGGTAATTTTGTCCTAGGTGTCTTTTGCCCAACATATAGGAGGTGAGTTCTTATGGATGTGTGTAGACTCTTACATTTTAAATTGCTTAAGTTACTGTTTCAAAAATACCAAACTATGAAAAATATGACTGTCAAATTTCAGTGTTTCATTAATTTGATTCAAAATATGTTCCTGTAGTTAAGAAAAATTACACCATTCTTTTTATTTCTCTCACTCTCTCATTTTCAAGACAGTTTTAATCTTCTAGCGTAAAACATATCTAACAAGTTTTAAGCCTAGAGAGAATTGAAACAGGCTAGTCATAAACCCTTCAAAATGAGATTTATAATGAAAACCCCCACTTACACAGATTGTAGTGCAAAATTCAAGCATAAGATCAATCAATGCAGTATTTCATGTTCAAAATCGATCTATTTTTTAATATTGTAGTTAAAGGACTGCAGGAATAAACCTCCTGGATTCCTGGTGACCAGAGGGCAATCTTTAAAGGACAGCAAATGGGGTTTGTTTAGGATATCAGAGGATATAGCTCTTCCCTAGGCTGCACAGAGCACCCATGCACTGTGCAGCTGCTGCAGTGTCTGCATACCTTGATGGGTATTTTGTATGGAAAAATAGCACAGACTTGGCATGTCAGATGTTCCATACCTGTTGTTTCTCTGCCTTAACGTGTGAGGTACCTGTGTGTAGTGATCTCAATTCATATGCTTTGCTCTAGTGATTCCACTGTTGGCAAAGCCTTTCTCCCCATTTAGACCTAACAGGAGCTCTGCTTAGCACTGTGGGCCCTGCCCAGCATCCTGCTGCTCCTGCAGCCTCCTGCCCAAGATGCTCCCTGCCCTGCTCCTGCTGCCTCACCAGGCCCTCTGCTGCACAAGCTCTGTGTGCCCTCAGAATTCTTAATGCAGCTGACTCCATGCATGGTCAAAAATGGATATTCAAAGCTTTTGGGGAAGGCTGCATGTAAATAGGTACTGGGAGTTTAGGGCTAGCAACCGTGTTGCAAGATGAGAATTGTGGCATGCTTTTCTGAAATACCAGGTAATTGGTTCATGGCATAGGCGGAATACACAAATTCAGCTTTCACTAATGAAAGGACAGTCTTCCTGAATGTGAATAAAACCTACAGGTTTTAACATTGTATCTTGGAGGCACAGAAGTCTAGAGACTGAAGCGTATGGGTTTTGATCTCCTTCATTTATAATAACTTATTTTATTCCTGAGGCAAGCAATATCAGGTACTATACGTATAACCACTGTGCCTAGTGCAGGCTTATGGTTTTGAGGCATAGACCAGTATGCACATTTCTGACTGCATGAACTGTGCTTTGCCAGTACATTTTTTCCTCAGACACCAGTTATACTCTTCTGCCTTATAACCTGCCCACTGAAAGACTGAAAGTGAAAAATTTCATTGAAAGTGAAAAATTACTCATTGTGCCAATGAAGTGTTTTGAATGGGCCTGGGGATTCTGCAACCATAGAGTCTAATCCACCATGGGTAAGAGAAATCCAACTGGCATGGTAAATTAACCTGAGTTTGAGCAGATGTAACTGTCTATATCAAATACAACATTTCAGATACATTAGCCACAGTGGGTCAATACACTCCTTTATTGGAGTGTATAGTGCTGTGAGGTGAAAGTAAAATGGAACTAGAGAGTCTTACCTGTTAAAATCATCCACTTTCTGTAGGTGAAGTTTCATAATAAAACAATTTCACATGCTGGAAATTAATGTGAGTCATCATCAGATTTTGTCTCTTGGGTAAATGCATAATGAAATCATAAATGCTACTGGAAACATTTTGTAATACTTCTAAGGGCTCTGTTTTAAGCCATGGACAAAGGTTGCATTTGCAAGCATTAATTTAATTTTTTGTGTCCTGACTTTGCATGTATTTGCATGAACAAATACAGTGTTAAAGAACTGGAAGGTGCAAGTTCTTGTTACAGATGCATCCAATTTTTTCTGGAATAAGGGGATCCTGAAGCTATTCTATTTGTAAAAATTACTTTAACAACCTTTTATTGTATTTTTCATTAAAACAGTCATAGAAATTAAAAAAAAAATCATTAATATTTTCAAATGGTGTCATATGGCAAAAAGTGAATCGAACCATTTTCTGTTGTAGAAAAACCCAGTGTACTGTAAAAGTTTGATTTCCATATATCAGCTTCATATTAACTGATAAGCAAAGATCATTTAGACAATATTTAACTGTACCACTAAGTTTAGTCATTCAGATATTATTTCAAAGCATAAAGCAAGTCATATGAGCTTCAGTTATTTTCTGTCATAGAGGTGAAAGATTAATTTTTTTTGATGCTTTGATGCTTTGCTTATCTGCATTGTTTTTGGCAGAAGGAGTGATATAATACTGTTTCCTAGTTCTGTTGTGTGGGGTTTTTTTTAGCATGGCTGGTTGATAGTAGTCCATGAAAAGTCCAAGTCTAAAAGTTCACATGTAAAACTGGCAAGTGATATCACAAAAAGATTTTTTTTTTCCCCCTGATGAAATGTCTTTCTGCTGGATTTCACTCTTGGGATTTTGATTCTTGTTCACAACAAACAAGTTATGTGCTTTAGGGGAAAAGAACCACAGCTGAAATTTGTTAAAAGCAAGAGATTCTAAACAGTCTTCCAGGAATTACAAAAGCTGAGGGTTTAAAACATTTTTAAAAATTGAATGTACTATGCAAATGAATACCATAGTCAGATCAGTATTCTTTGTCTCACCATGTAGGAGTGTTATGTTCAGCCTTGTGCTGTCATTTATTATGTGATACATTGTTACACAATTGCCTTATAAATATTGACAACTCTGATCTTGAAGAAATGGCAATTTTGGTATAAACTGATTGGTCTCCAGGTATTCAAAGAACATTTTTATTATTTGCAAGCAGAATCTGAATGCTATTTCCATTTTCTCTGGGGAGAAGCATCATGAATCACAGAATCACAGTATAATTTAGGTTTGAAGGGGCCCTTGGAGATCATGTGGCTCCAACCTCAACTCAAAGCAGAGCAAACTTCAAAGCTGAAACAGTGTGCTCAGATGTTGTCTAGAAAAGTATTGAAAATCTCCGAAAAAGGAGATGCTGCAGTTTGGTCAATATGTTCCATTGTTATTTCGAAAACATTTTTTCTTCTACTCACCTGCAATATGTCTTACTGCAACTTGTGGCCATTGCCTCTCACCCTTTCTTTGCGCACTGCTCTGTAGATTGCCTTTACAGAGCAGTAGATTTCAGCTAAGTTCCCTCTCTCAGCTTAAGCTTCAGCAAACTCAGGTGCCTCAGCCTCTCTTCGTACATGATGTACTCCAGCCCGCAGACCATCTCAGCGGCCCTTAGTTTGTAAACATCTGAGTTTGGGAGGAAATCAAAACTGGACTCTGCATCCTCATTGTCACCTCACTGGTGTGCAGTAGAGGGAAACATCTCTTCCCTCATCCTGCTGGCTCCACTCTTGCTCAGGTAGCCCAGGACAGTGTTTGTCTTCCTGACTGCAAAGACACACACACAATTCATTGTCCATCAGGATTATTAATTATGATATTTCCAGCTAATTTTTAATATCTGGTGTATCTCAGTAGTAATGTATAGTGATGATGCTCTTCTGGTCTTGCACCAATACTTCCATCAGTAACAATGTCTAAATGTAATGATTTCCTTGTTTTGCTTCCATGTTGAACTAGTTGAACTAACCTTGTTAAACCTGAAATTGGTACCTTTTTGTGTCTGATTCAACAGCCCCCTGGGGATATTCCCCTAGTTTATCATTTGCATTGCTATTGCTACACAGGCAAAACTTTAGTTGTTATTTGAAAGGCTGGGTTTGCCACCCCAAGTCTTATAAATTTGCAGTGATTGCTTCAAATGTTCATGCCTGTAGTTTGGCTCAGAAATTAAAATGGCCTTTGTTTTCAATGGTGCTGAGAAAATTCAATTTTCTTTCTTGCCCAAACAAGACCTAAACAAGATCTAATATTTTAATTTCAAATGTTCTATCTTATTTCAATACTGAGGAGATTCTATTTCAAAGTCACTGCTCATGAAGTTTATGGAAAAGCATGTTGCTTATATCCATAACAATGTATGGGTGTATTTTGCTTTTCACTCAGCCTAAAAAGTGAACAGGGATCTGCACTATCTCAGCTGTGGCTCAACAGAATGATTTTGACATTGGTAGCTAATTCTGCTTATTCTGTAAAATGTCTGCTGCTTCTGCTACCCCCCAGTTCGGTCCAGGTAAAGTGGAAAATTTGAGGCTTTCCCCTTTCCCTGTTCAGCAGCCATCTCCTGGGAGCATGGACAAGGTCGGGCATGCAGCTGCTGCTCCCTGCCCTGCAGCTACGATGGAGAGGCTGTGCTGATGAGTTTGTGTGAGCATGGGCATGGTGCATGCTCCCTGTAAGACAGCTCCAGGAACAGGGCAGAAGGATCGTGGGGGAATGGCAGGGGTCTGGGTCCTGGCCATCACCTCCCAGGGTGCAGCATGATAGATGAGCCGTTCTGTGAGCCAAATCCTGACAGTCAGTCTGTGTGGGAGAATGGGACACACCAGCAGGAGCCTGCTGGAGGTGGCATCCAGGAACTGCCTGCTGAACCGACTGCTTTAATGGACAGTTCTACCAGACCAGATTGGAACATCTCCAAGAGATCGCCAGCCAAGAGTTGATGAAACATTATGCCTTCAGTGGCTTGATAAAATTGAGTTCTGGGGAGATGACGCATACCAAATTAAGTTCAGGTTTTTTCCTTGCTAAGTAACTACCATGGCAATATCAGCATAACTTCATGAAAAGATCTAGTCTTTTTATGACCTCCTGCCAAATACATCATTTTGTGCTTTGTATTCACCAGGTATAATCATGACCGATGTGCTGTATCAGTTGTGGGTAACAAAGAAAAACCTATGCTCTTGGGCTGTGTGGATCCCTTTAATAAAAGGTGCAGTGTTAGAAATGAAATTAACATACTTTCTTTTATTATCTCATAAAAGTAGTTCTGAAGAGGGTCTTTTCTTTTTTAGTAGACCTTATTCTCCAGAGGCTGTCATACCTTTTCTTGCGTGATAGCTCATTACATGTATTTATAACCCCCAGATCAACACAGTCAGTCATGCTTCCAGTCTTTTGTCACTAAATTCACAGGATTGCTAATTAAAAAGCCTATTACACTGTTACTGTTTTTGGAAAGCTGATGATTCCACAGCAGAAATTACATAGTTCTACATCTGTTTGCATCAAAGGGACAAGGTGTCCTTAACTGAAAAGCCACATGCTGGCATTTCTGGCCATCGAGAAATTCCTTTTAACATATCTCAGTGTACTGAATCAACAGCACAAAGCATGTTATTCAACACAAAGAGATATCTGTTCAGTATATTTGTGCATTTTGAATTCATATAAAATGATATGGTGTTTACAAGAAGCTTTCTTTTCAATGAAGAAAGCTGATCTTTGAGCAGTGGAAAGCTATTAGTAGCAAAGTGGAATTTATTTTGCTTTTATTCAGTAATATTTCCAGGATAAACTGAATGGAAAACTTTTCAAGGGATTTTGGGGGAGGAAATAAGAGAATTGGACCCCAAATTCATGGAATTTTCAAATTTGGATGCTTGTAGGATAGGTGTGAAGAACCACATGTTGGTATTCATATTTGTTTCATCACTGCTACATCATGGCATTTTTATTTCAATTAATATTGAAGTGATCAGTTTGCCAAAGTTTCCTGGTAACAAACTCGGCTAAGACTGTTCCTTCCTCCTTTTCAGTCCTTTAATGCTATAAATAAAGGAAACCACTGGGTCATTTTCACAAAGCATGCAACAACTTTTTCTGAGCTTCATCTACTTTTTTCAAATGCAAGTTGCTTTCTGAAGTAGAGAAGTCAAACTTTGTGGTATTTGCATTGTGTGCCACTGCTGTTGTGCTAAGGTTTGTCCAGGAGTCAGAAAGACATAGAAACTTCCCATTAAGTAAATGCATTTGGAAAAGAAAAGCCTTTTTAGGAGTGCTGTCTTTGGGAATATACCAAAGTAAAATGGAAAAAGTAAATTTCTAATATCTCACAGTAGACTGCAGACTCTGGTTAAGCCTCTTTGCCCTTCAAAATGATTGTAAAAGTATCCTTATGCACATACTACTGAATGATTTCTCATTTACAAGTGCAATCAATCTGTGCTGCAGTAGGAAGGTTAGGTTCTTGGGGATTACTTGCTTACCAAATGCACAGATGATTCCTTTGAGATCATTACCTCCATATCAAGACGATCTATGGATTGTTTAGAGCACAGCAAATAATTCTCACATTGCTTATGTTTACAGAAGTCCTTGTTTAATTATCTGCTACATCCTATTTGTTTAGGACTTCCTTACTGACATTTTTACTCAAAGGCTATTCTGCTGTATTTATAAAAGGTTTTGGGTTTTTCCTGATATATTCAAACCTCACTCATTTCAGTAAGCACAGTTTGTTAATACCTAATAAATAATTCTGTGCAATTTACTCACAAATTTGAAGCCATTCCTGACTTTGCTATATCTCATTAATTCAATAGATATCAAACCCTTGTAGATAGATTTTCCATGTAATGTTCTTTAACCCATAAGTGTTAAAGCAGTCCCCCAAAAGGCATGGTTAGACAAGTCTGCAAGAGAAGGAAGGTGAAGGGTACAAGGAAGGATCCTGAGCAGGAGGGAACAGTGGAGTGTGGCTTCTCTGTTGACAGCACAAAGCCCTCCTGTAGGCTCAGGTACCCCTGAGCACTGGAACGGGCTCCTCAGGGAAGTGGTCACAGCACCAAGCCTGTCTGAATTCAAGAAGCATCTGAACAACACTCTCAGGCACACGGTGTGATTCCTGAAGTGTCCTGCACAGTGCCAGGAGTTGGTCTCAATGGTCGTGATGGGTCTCTTCCAACTCAGTGTATTCTGTGATTCTGTGAAGCCACAGCCTCCACCAGCTCAGGGAGTGATGTGAGCTTGACATGTTGCAAGTGCGCTTGACTTAGTTGGGGAAAGCATAGGAGGGGCAGCACATGCTATTTCAGTTTCTAAATTTTGAATGCTAAATTGCTGAAAATTACTGTAAACTAATTTAACTCAAATTTTTGTGCCATACTATGGAATTTCATATTCAAATGTTATAACTCTTTTTTTCCCACAAAAAGAAAATCCCAAACTTTTCAATTTGAGAAACTAGGGAAACCCATCAGCATTTCTGTCTTGGAATGATCAGCATTTGCCACTAGATTTATCAGTTGAACTGTTCCATCAACCATTTGATTGCCAGAATCACAGAATTTCAGTTCTGAGCATCTCTTCCAGCTGTGAAAAGTACACAAGTCCTTTTTGTGAGAAGCCAGGTCTCTCTGCATACAAATTTAACTGGTTCCTGCTATGCTTCAACAGTTGTGCTTGCAACAAACTCCATATACAAGCTGTGGTGGCCTCTCTGCTCTCTTCCAAGAGCTTTCTTTATAAGAGAGTAAACTGTGGCTTGATCTGATATTGCCTGGCATTGATCCTATTTTAGGAGCCACAGAAACAATTGACTGTCTTCTTTCATCCTTTATCATAGATGCTGCATTTGAAACCTGAGCTGTCTCCCTCTGTCAGTGGCTCCTCTGTCAGTGCACTTTACCTGATGAAAAATGTGTTAACAAGAGACGTTTTCAAAGGGTAGTTAAGAAAATTAAGATATTAAAAATGTAAAAGCAAAGAGAGGGATAATGTGTTGAATGCTAGGAAAAAAAAGAATCATTTACGTGTAAGGACTTGAAAATTTGTTTCCCAGGTTCTGGTATTTTCCTAGCTGTGTAAGGAGTCAATTCAGGGCTTGGGTGCATGGCTATAGACTGATTACAATTATTTTTACTGGGTTAGGGGCATTGGTTTAGTAGCATAAACAAGTCCACAACAACAAATACACGATTTTGTATTACTTTGCATGAGTAACTGAAAGAGAAAAACTGAAAAAAAAATTGGTACTGGAGTATTTAGGAATGCTGGGTCAATGATGGATAAATTCTTTTCTCCAGTTTCAGAACAGAGTGGATTTTCTCCCTGCTTGTACATGTTTTGACCACTTTACATATACACAGCACTGTATGATCAGTCTCTGTTATATTTTTTCCTGTTGTCTTTCAGGAAAGCAAATATTTATGGAGTTCTAGTCAGTGAAAAATTATAAGCTAAGAGGTTTATTATTATTATTCAAATGTAATTTCTTGAAAGCTAGCTTTACAGTAGGGCTGTGGTGTGTGTGAACAGAGAAACACTAGCACATTACCTCTTCATCCTGTATTTCAATTGCTTTCCAAGTATCCAAAACAGATGGAAGGTGACCAGGACAAACAGGCAATAGATAATATGTAATATACATTCTTAAGAAGCAGAAACATACTTTAAATAAGGCAAGCATTCATTTTCTTCAGCTGTAAGTACCCACTTCAGACAGATTCAGTACATTATCATGGCTAATCTTTACCAACACATTTAGCCACCAAGATGAGATCTGTACACCTGCCAGTCCTAATGTGATGTGTATCCGATCAAAATGAGAGCAGCACTTGTTCTCCTCTGTGTGAAAGGAACTGATGATAATCCGTTGCAGTGGCTTGATCACACATCTGAAGTTCCCTTTGAAATCATTTGGTTTTTTCTTAGAGAAGCTGTGGAGCATGTGCTAAAAAGAGCTTTACTGGATGCCTTCCTGTGTCTGCTCACTTCATCCCATTCTCAAAGGAAATCTTCTTATCCTTTCCATTTGACACTTTTTGTCATATTGCTGTATTTCCTCTCTTACAGTGCAGCCACGAATTGTTTCCCTTTTGCATTATAAAATTCTCCTTTTTCCCACTATCAGATAATCATGTAGGGTTCTGTTGCCTACTTCTCCCTGACATTCTTAATGGCTCCATGAAGTAACTGTCACTTTGCCACTTTATCTCCTGTGTTTCCAGGAAAAACTTTCCTCCCAAGTAACTAATGGAGAAAGAGCTGGCTGAGTGTTTCCATGACTATCTCGCAGTCTCTCCCAGCTGCCTTTTCCTAAATGTCAGAGCCAGTCTCCAGCGTGGTTACCATGGTGTGTTCGGCTGGCGTGCCTGCAAGGGTTCGCAGAGCCAGCACACCCACTGCACATTCTATAGGAACTGATGAGGAGGGAAGGCTCCTACCTGCTGTGTCACAGTTAAATAAAACATGTCAAATGGTACTTCTTGGTACATATTCTGTGTAAGACTGGCTCCAATTTAGTAGTATAAAACCCATTCAATCAATTAAGGATATTGTCTTTGTCCCTACATTTGTGAGGGTAGTGGTATATCTATAGATGTGTTACGAGTTACATACATAAACGTGCTGGTGACCTTGCCAGCTCAACAGGTCATAAATGCAAGTGCTGATGGAGAACAGTGAGATTTACACTGTGCTATATTAGTTAACTACCTTCTATACAAAGATTTTAAGGTGTTTTCTCTTTTCTTACAATTTATTATTGAATCTGAAATACCATTATTAGCAAAAGAAACTTTTCATCAATATGGTTTCCTGATGTGCAAGTCAATAGAAATAAAGTACATCCTGCATCCAGCCATTGGAAAACATGATTTTTTTAACCTCAGGTTTATAACTAGCAAGCTGTAGATAGATTTGTAGCTGAAATAACAAAATCCTTTTTCAAGTGCCAACATATTTCGAAGCTTACTTTGAAATTCTATGCAACTGAGTCATATTGTTGTTTCTAAAATACATTGTTTCCTTCAATAACAGATTTCAAACGTAAATATGAATAAATGCCTTTGTTCAATAATAAGCTGCTAGTAAGTTTTGTTCCAGTCTTGTTTCAGGTAAAGTTGGTCATATTCTCTTAAACAAATGGTTAGGTAGACTGGAAACACACTGCAGCAGATTCAGTGATCATACAAAGAAGAGCTCTGAACTACAGCGTACTTTGATCTGTCTCCCAGATAAATGTTTTATAGAAACAAAATATTCTTCTTCCAGTTGCTCAGCTTTAGTTGTTTTGAATGAAATGGGATTTTCCAGTGTGATTAGCTCCTTTAATTGAATGTTCAGGTTTTTGTTATTGGTACCATCCTTTAATTGAATGTTCAGGTTTTTGTTATTGGTACCATATATGAACTCCCCAACTCCAACACTCCTGCTACAGGCAATCATGCCATCTAACTCTTACATAAAATTGATTGAAATCTGTTTTGCTTCATAGTTTCACTGAAAGACTATCTCAGAAACCCATTCTTGACTTTTCATAGAATCATAGAATCATTTATGTTGGAAAAGACCCATGAGGTCATTGAGACCAGCTGTTTACCTAACACTGCCAAGTCCGCCACTAAACCATGTCCCTAAGAAATACATTTTTTAAATACATCCAGGGATGGTAACACAGCCACTTCCCTGAATGGCCTTTTCCAATACTTGACAACCCTTATGGTGAAGAAGTTTTTTCTAATAGCCAGTCTGAACCTACCCTGATGCAACTTGAGGCCATTTCATCTTGTCCTGTCGCTTGTTACCTCGGAGAAGAGATTGACCCCCGCCTGGCTACAGCCTCCTTTCGGGGACTTGTAGAGTGATAAGTTCTACTTTCAGCCTCCTTTTCTCCAGAATAAACATACCCAGTTCCCTCAACCACTTCTCATCAGGCTTGTGCCCAGACCCGTCAGCAGCTTTGTTGCCCTTCTGTGGACACACTCCAGCACCTCAATGTTTTTCTTGTGGTCAGGGGCCCAAAACTGGACACAGGATTCAAGCTGTGGCCTTTCCAGTGCCAAGTACAGAGGAGACACTCCTTTCCCTGATCCTGGCTACACTATTTCTGATACAGGCCAGGATGCCATTGCCCTTCTTGGCCACCTGGATACATGCTGGATCATGGTCAGATGGCTGTCAACCAGCACCCCCAGGTCCTTTTCCACTGGGCCACTTTCCAGCCACTCTTCTGCCAGCCTGGAACATTGCATGGGGTTGTTGTGACCCAAGGGCAGGACTTGGCACTTTGCCTTGTTGAACTTCATCCAGTTGCCCTCGGCCCATTGATCCAGCCTGTCCAGATCCCTCTGCAGAGCCTTCCTGCCCCTCAGCAGAACAGCAGCCTGGCCCAGCTCAATGTCATCTGCAAACTGACTGAGGGTGCATTGATCCCTTTATTCAGATGATCGGGTAAGATATTAAACAGAACTGGCCCCAATACTGAGCCCTAGGGAACCCCATTGTGACTGCCTGCCAACTGGGTTTTACTCCTTTCACCACCACTCTTCGTACTTGGCCATTCAGCCAAACTGATTTGGATTTCCACGCTAGTTGTGTTAGTAGACCACTGAGATAATCTGGTTCTTCCAGTACAATTGATTAGTTAGTTGGTTTATGTGTTCTTTGGGGAATTTCTTTTTATTGGCAAAATTTACCGGCATTGATATCCATTTCCTGTTAGTTTTTAAAGTTAAATCACAATAATCTGGTCTCTTGTCCCCCTTTGATCATTGCACTAGCTTTTTCTGCTCACTCATGTTTCAGGTAAAATTATTTTGTCTTCAGCAGGGTGACTAGCATCTCATGCACTTGTCCTAGATGAACTGTCCCCAGGACTTTTTGCAGAGACATTACTACTTTATTATCTTTACTAGGAGTTGCATAGTTAGAGCTTCAGTACACACTTGCCTTTCCATTATACTGTTTACAGCCCTCTGAGACTGCCAGATATGGTCTGATTCTCCCTCTTCCACGTGTTTTTTCTATGTTGAGATTCTTGTTATTAACAAAAACTCCCACTACTAATCTAAATGTATCATTTTACAAATTGTTGAATTTCATGCCATATTTAATACTGTTTTTCTCAAGGTCAGCTGTTTTTCCCATCTGCTATACTGGATCTCCTTGCGATGGCATGTTTTCATGTCATGTCATCAGCAGGTGAAATTAGAAGGAACTGAGAGTCACCAGAGCTTCCTGCACACACACAGCCTAGTACTTCCTATTCACTGCTGCTTACTGTTTTTCTGTTTTTCTCATAAGAAAAGTACTGAGTTATTAGTACTGGGCGGTAACAGTAACAAGATACTATGATAACAATTTGGTGTATTTACTGATCTATTCAGCACAAAGAATTACAGACTTTCAGATTTTTCAGACACTTTTAGTTTTCCTTCCTTCCTTCCTTCCTTCCTTCCTTCCTTCCTTCCTTCCTTCCTTCCTTCCTTCCTTC